>APFE031220442.1:129160-168028 GCA_000404065.3 Pinus taeda
AAATTTAGAATATATCATAAATTAAATATCTCGATATATTTATTGAATTAAGGCTTCTATGATCCATATCAAGTTTTTGAGACATGCTTTCGGTGATAATCACATCAAAATTTATATGTCAAACCATTTTGAACCAACAAGTGTGATTCATCATTAGGGAAAATTCTTGCCCTAATGATGCACCACACTTGTTGGTTCGAAATGTTTCGACATATAAATTTTGATGTGATTATCACCTAAAAGCATGTCTCAAAAAACTTGATATGGATCACAAAAGCCTTAATTCAATAAATATATTGAGAATTTTATTTATGATATATTCTAAATTTTAAAAATTTAAAGAAAATTATACAAATAATTAAATAATATTTTATTTTAATGATAATAATAATTTAAAATAACAATTAATTTCATTTACTATATATATATATATATATATATATATATGATGTTGATGAACATTCAATGAGACCAACGTGGTTTATTGAATCTCAAGAAAAGAAAAAGAATCTAATTGTGATCCTTCAAAATCTTGTTTTTATGATCAAAAAGAAGGGAAAGAAGGGCTCCAAGATCTCTATAGTTGGGTTGCCTTAATAAGTCAAAAATATCGGATATGTGGTAGATGTTAGGGAATTGAGAGAGGATGTGAGTAAGAGTCGAACAGTCTAAAAGGAAGTGTTTTTCGTTTTCCACCTTCTTACTATCGCAAATTTGATAGATTCTATCGTCACAGGGAATCTTGGGAGTAGACCACCGCTAAGTTTTACTTCGAAGCTCATGAGAATTAGTTCTTATCCTAGCAATGTTCATTTTTTTCTTAGTGATAGTCAACATAGAGAGATAGTTCTAGTTACCGAGGGTGGGGTTGATCACCTCCTTCTAGTATCTTAGATTCCTTTCACACTCCAACTCCTTATCATCCCACAACTTGTCCTTAAAATTGGAGGAAATAATACCTTCGATGTCCTCCTTAATCCCCCAATGGTTGAGCCAACACTAGGCATCCTTACGCAACCCATCCTTAAGGCAAAGGTGTGGGCTTTGACTAAAGTTATAAGCAATTTTCGGGAATTCTTACAAAGATATAAGTGATATTTGTACCATAATGAATCGTTTTTTCCATATAGTTGTATTAGATGTACTAGGATCTTGTTGCAACTTTTGAATGAGTGCCCATACATATTCATTAATCTTACATTCATCCCTTTCTTCGCTTATCCAATTAGGTTGGATAATAGAAATGACACAAAGAAATGCTTCCACATTCTCATCCTTTTCTTGAGAGTGCATCTGCAACAACATTTTGCTTCCATTTTTTGTATATGATTTCAAAGTCATAACCCAACATCTTTGTGACCTATTTTTGTTGCTCTTTTGAAGATAATCTTTGTTCCAAAAAGTATTTAAGACTGTCATGATTTGTTTTTACCTTGAATTGTCTTCCCATTAGGTCTCCATTTCTTTAGTGCATGTAGCATTGCTAACATTTCGTTCTCATAAATAGTTTTGTCTAAATACTTTCCTTTGTTTGATGACTTTCAAAAGTAATGATTTTTCCTTCTTGCATTAAAACAACACTAATCCCATTTCCTAAGGCATCACATTCTATAATATTGGTTTTTGTGAAGTTTGGCATAACTAAGATAGGTGCTTTGGTATCAAATGTTATGAAACCAACTCACAAAATAGAATAAAAGATAGATCAGCAACTTAGAAATGAGCCTCTTTGAGGGTTCAACCTACTTTACATTATATAAATGAATAATTCTTGGATGATACAAAAGATAATACCTCCTTGGTCTTTAAAGGTGTTTAAGGGATCATAATCTAATCAAAGCTTACATAAAAATAATAATGTAAGGGAAAACAATAGCAATAGTAGGATTCTTGGGGCAAAACAATAACACCACGGGGGATACATGGGCACAACAACAAAAATAGGGGGCTACGCTAACAATAACAATAAGGGGAATACACTAGTATTATAGGGACCTAACACTAATATGTGTCAGGAAGTTCAAAGTCGAGGGTGGAAAAACCCTTTACCACCACTAAAATTAACCCCAATACCTTTGGAAAAGAAGGATATCTATGAGTAAGCATTTTCATTAACCTAATCGTGTTAGGGTTTTTCCAATACATAGACCATAAAGTTATAAATTTCAACTGGGAGCCATAAAAAGTAGAATCCACACTTGGTACAAATAGAAGGCATCATCAATGCTTTAGACAACCAATTGAACAAGTATAAACCAACAAAACCTTTACAGAAACATACCTACGTAATGTAGAAGAAAGAGTAATATTTGATTACCGACTCTGCCACAATGAGAAATTAGTGAAAGCCGTCACAAGGTAGGTAGTAAAATAAAGAAACTCACCTAACATACTTACAACACACATAGAAGAAAATTCTAGAAGAGAAGTTGAGCTTGCATTCAAAGCTCCAAAAACATACAAACTATAAGGAAACCAAAATGGTAAGAAAGTAAACCCCAAAGACCGTGAAAGAGCATATATGCCTGTAGAGGTTTTATGGGTATTGTGTAACTGATTGGAAATGAAAATGCATGGAAAGAACAAATTTGTAGGAAAAAAAAACTTAGCTAATATATGGAAGAAAAGAAAAGAATGAACAATCCAAATAATCCTTAGTAAGAGACAAGAATAAGGCCCTTCGATTCGTACACGATGACTTGAGCTCACTCCATTCCACTTACAGGACCTCAAGTTGAAGAACAACATGATGAAGAATTATGACCAAGACAACCTCCAAAAAATAAAAACCCTCATTGGTAACATAGAGCAAGAAACATGTTTGTGAAATGAGCGAATGAGACTTGAAAGCAAGATAGGGGTGGGTTAGTTTCCCTCTAACCTTCTCGATCAATCAACACCATCCACCTAGCACAACTTCAGAGGACCATTGATTAGGTAACATATCTTGAGAAGAGGATTTCCAATTGGATGAACCTGATGCATCATTTGGAGAAATCAGGAATAGATCAACAATAGTATCAAGGCGCCATAAACATAACTTAATGCTACCATTACCACAATCATAAACCATAACTTAGGAATTAAATGAAAACGTAATTAAAAGTTGGTTTACTAGCATACAAAATATATGTTTCCGTTTATGTTTAATGTATGAATATGTTGCAACTAATATGAATTACACCTTATATAGTGTTTTAATAATAATAATAATAAATTATTCCACTTTATGATATGTAATGGTTTATAGCTCACCCTTGCTTGTTTGTGCGTCTAATTTTAATTTTGAACCTAAATTGTTACTGTGATGTTGTGGAGGGATGTGACATTAAATTTTTAAGATATATATATATATATATAGTAATATATAGATAGCTTGACAGGACCTTTTCATTCAACTTCTTCAATAAGTAGGTTACAACCAAAAATCAAGGAGTTCATTGGCCTCAACCTTCCCATAGGAAAAGTAGGTATGTTAGCCACTGAACAACATTGTATGCCATTCAAAAAATAAAAGCTTGAGTATTTCTAACAGAGCCTTATATGGCTAAATGTCTTGTAAACTTCTATGATCTAAGTAACTGAAACATAAAAGTATAATTGACATCTTTTCCATATATAGTTAAACAAAATTTAAAATCAAACTAAACCAAGCATAATGTCATTCATCTGAGGCATCCACATGGGCTGGATCTTTTGCATTTGAACCCAAAAACTTAGAATAGGGAAGACGCATAATGTGTTTCTGAATGCGATTGAGGCAAACATTCTATTGCTAAAGTTGGAATTGAATAATATTAAATTCCTTCTAAAGATATTGAAAACTAGGGTCAGGCTTAGAGGGGATAGTTGGAGGGTTCATGATGGCCTTGGGTACAATGTTATTCATTAATAAATATAAGTGGATAGTCTGCTTATTTTGAGAGGTTCGACCTATGGAGTAGCCAAGCTCTGGGACCAAGTCTCTCCAATCTTCCAAGTGAATCTCCATTTTTGCCTGTTGATTAAGCTCTGATTCCTAATTCGATATCAATTGTAGAACCTTAGAATGGGTTCCTATTTGGTAAGCATGGGAGGCATCTTGGATTATCCAAGCTACAGATTTGTGACCCCGACCCATCTCCTGACAGAGCTGGGTTGGACTGTTGACGTTGCGACATCCCATGTTCTTTCCATGGCCACATCCACCTATTAATGAAGAGCAAGAACCTGAGGTGGGGCAAGCCATGAAACCTATTCGTAAAGAAATGGTGGAGAAGAGACTCTTGAAATAGATAACCTAGACCTTAAGAATGAAGAAACTAGGTGTTTTGAGGTACTAGTCGTTACACAAACGGTAAATACTTGGAAGTTGTACACAAAATAATGGCATTGAACATTGAACATTACAACATAACCCAACCACTACAAATATAATAATATGGGTCTATTTCCCAAGGAAAGGAATCACAAACCTAGGTTACCTGAACCCACTAAAGACCAAACGCAAGGATAAAAATACAAAGAACCATATGCATGAGACCCTGTTTCATCCACACTCTCATATACAACAAATGAAGGATATGGAGAACACAAATAACCAAACATGTAGCATATTGAGAAATCCAAGCTCTAGGAACACCATACATTCCCATGTGGGATAGTAAAATTCCATAGATAACAGAGAAAGCGAGTTGAAATGAAGACAGTTCATATCACAACCCTTCGAAGATCTTTCCATAATTCATGATATATATTCCACTCGCTTGCAACACCCATATAAAGAAACCTTCCTTTCAGAATTTCCATAAGCATGAAGGATGATGAGAGCATGTTATGAAAGGGATAGAGAGAAATAATGTACCCAAGGTCTGAGGACATGACAAAGGGAATCAGTTGCACCTGAGTAGCCCACCTGCGTAGCTTTCCTCTGGAGCAACCCCAAGCAACCCAAGACCACAAAACAAATATCAGATACAAGAACCAATAATCCAATGCTTTATAACGAGCAAATGCAGACCCTTAACCAACACAATAAGGTGTCGCTTAGGCTAGTTCCATCAACGTTAACTTCGTGCATGCACACTACCACCCTGATATCCTTCCCATACATGCGAGGGTGATGGCCTCACCGCTCGCCTATCCTTTTCTCCTTAAGGTTACGCATGGCCTTCATCTCGAGGGAGTCGATTTATCAACTATTTTTTTAATATTTTTAAATCTGTAATCTAAATATTTTTAAATTGGTCATGATGACTTAAAGTGGTCACCTTTTGTTAATCAAATATTTCCCAGATATGATATATATGTATATGTATATGTATATGTATATGTATATGTATATCTATATCTATATCTACATAGACATACACATACACATACACACACACACACACACACACACACACACACATATATATATATATAATTTAAGTCGATCGATCTTCGCATTTGGAGTAAAAAATGGTTCCTCTTTGAGACTCTCATCACCCATCTTGTCTTATACGGATGTGAAGTTTGGAGTTGTAGTATATCCAGAGAGTCATGGAGAAATATTGAGATGATTCAAAAGGAATTCATAACCTACAACATCAAGATTAAGGGAAATACTACCTATCCTATCCTCTTGATCGACGCTGGCCTATCCCCCATTGAAAGTATGACTATGTTTAGGTATTTGATGTATAAGAAGAAGCTTTACAACATGGAATCCAATAGGCTCCAAAAAATTGCTTATAACTTTAGTCAAATCCCACACCTTTGCCTTAAGCACGGGTTGCATAAGGATGCCTAGTGTTGGCTCAACCATTGGGGGCTTAAGGAGGACATCATTAGCAAGGAAAGTGTCAAAGATATTATTACCTTCAATTTTAAGGACATGTTGTGGGATGATAAGGAGTTGGAGTGTGAAAGGAATCTAAGATACTATAAGGAGGTGATCAACCCCACCCTCGCTAACTAGAACTATCTCTCTATGTTGACTAGCACTAAGAAAAAAATGAACATCGCTAGGATGAGAACTAATTGTCATGAGCTTCGAAGTAAAACTTGCCGATGGTCTACTCGCAAGATTCCATGTGACGATAGTATCTGTCAAATTTACGATACTAAGAAGGTGGAAAATGAAAAACACTTCCTTTTAGACTGTCTGACTCTTACTCACATCCTCTCTCAATTCCCTAACATCTACCACACTTCCAATATTTTTGACTTATTAAGGCAACCCAACTATAGTGATCTTGGAGCCCTTCTTTCCCTTCTTTTTGATCATAAAAACAAGATTTTGAAGGATCACAATTAGATTCTTTTTCTTTTCTTGAGATCCGATAAACCACATTTGTCTTATTGAATGTTCATCAACATCATCATATATATATATATATATAATATATATAAATATATAATAATATTTAAATAAAATTAACTTGTATTTTAAATATTATTATTATTAATAAAATAATTATTTAATTAAATTGTGAATTCTCTCTAAATTTTTAAAATTTAATATTACATAAATTAAATATCTCAATATATTATGATTAAGACTTATGTGACATATCAAGTTTTGAGACATGCTTTCAGTGATAATCACATCAAAATTTATATGTCGAACCATTTCGAACCAACAAGTGCAGTTCATCATTAGGGCAAGATCTTTCCCTGATGATGAACCACACTTGTTGGTTTGAAATGGTTTGACATATAAATTTTGATGTGATTATCACTGAAAGCATGTCTCAAAAACTTGATATGGATCACAGAAGCCTTAATTCAGTAAATATATTGAGATATTTAATTTATGATATATTCTAAATTTTAAAAATTTAAAGAAAATTATACAATTAATAAATAATTATTTTATTTTTAATAATAATAATAATAATTTTAAAATAACAATTTAATTTCATTTAATTATATATATATATATATATATATAATATATAAATATATATATATATATATATATGAACATTCACTAAGACCAATGTGGTTTATCCGATCTCAAGAAAAGAAAAAGAATCTAGTTGTGATCCTTCAAAATCTTGTTTTTATGATCAAAAAGAAGGGAAAGAAGGGATCCAAGATCGCTATAGTTGGGTTGCCTTAATAAGTCAAAAATATTGGAAGTATGGTAGATGTTAGGGAATTGAGAGAGGATGTGAGTAAGAGTCGGACAGTCTAAAAGGAAGTGTTTTTCATTTTCCACCTTCTTAGTATCGTAAATTTGACATATTCTATCGTCGCAGGGAATCTTGGGAGTAGACCACCGCCAAGTTTTATTTCGAAGCTCATGAGAATTAGTTCTTATCCTAGTGATTTTCATTTTTTTCTTAGTGCTAGTGAACACAGAGAGATAGTTATAGTTACCGAGTGTGGCGTTGATCACCTCCTTATAGTAACTTAGATTCCTTTCACATTCCAACTCCTTATCATCCCACAACTTGTCCTTAAAATTGGAGGTAATAATATCTTTGACACTTTCCTTGCCGATGATTTCCTCCTTAATCCCCCAATGGTTGAGGCAAAACTAGGAATCCTTATGCAACTTGTGCCTAAGGAAAAGGTGTGGGCTTTGACTAAAGTTATAAGAAATTTTTGGGAGCCTATTGGATTCCATGTTGTAAAGCTTCCTCTTATACATCAAATACCTAAACATAGTCGTACTTTTAATGGGGGATAGGCCAGCGTTGATCAAGATGATAGGATAGGGAGTATTTCCCTTGTTCTTGATGTTGTAGGTTATGAATTCTTTTTGAATCATTTCAATATTTCTCCATGACTATCTAGATATACTACAACTCCAAACTTCACATCTGTATAAGACAACATGGGTGACGAGTGTCTCAAAGAGGAACCATTTTTTACTCCAAATGCGAAGATTGATCGACTTAAATTATTTATATATATATATATAAATATATATATATATATATATAAATAATATATATAAATAATATATATATATGTATTGTATAAGTATATGTATATGTATATGGTATATATGTATATTATGTATTAGTATACATATAATATAGTTATACATATATATGTATGGGGTCTTTTGACATGATATTATATATATAGTTATAATATATAATATATAGATAATACTATATTAATATATATAATAATATATATGATGTGTGTGTTGTATACATAATAAATTATAATGTATATATATATTTAGTGTGTGTGTGTTTGTGTGTGTGTTGTGTGTATTATATCTGGAAATATTTTATTAACTAAAGGTGACTACTTTAAGTCATCCTGACCAATTTTAAAATATTTAGATTACAAATTTAAAAATATTAAAAAAATAGTTAATAAATCGACTCCCTCGAGATCAAGGCCATGTGTAACCTTAAGGAGGAAAGGATAGGCAGGCGGTAAGGCCATCACCCTCACATGTATGGGAAGGATATCAGGGTGGTAGTGTGCATGCAAAAAGTTAACGTTGATGGAACTAGCCTGAGCGATACCTTATTGTGTTGGGTAAGGGTTTGCATTTGCTCGTTATCAAGCATTGGCTTATTGGTTCTTGTCTCTGATATTGGTTTTGTGGTCTTGGGTTGGTCGGGGTTGCTCCAGGGGGAAGCTACGCAAGTGGGCTGCTCAGGTGAAACTGATTCCCTTTGTGTCATGTCCTTAGACCTTGGGTATGTTATTTCTCTCTGTCCCTTTCATAACATGCTCTCATCATCCTTCATGCTTACGGAAATTCTAAAAGGAAGGTTTCTTTATATGAGTGTTGTAAGCGAGTGGAATATATATCATGAATTATGGGAAGATCTTCGAAGGATTGTGTTATGAATTGTGTTCATTTCAACTTGCTTTCTCTGTTATCTGTGGAATTTGACTATCCCACATGGGAATGTATGGTGTTCCTAGAGCTTTGATTTCTCAATATGCTACATGTTTGGTTATTTGTGTTCTCCATATCCTTCGTTTGTTGTATATGAGAGTGTGGATGAAACAGGGTCTCATGCATATGGTTCTTTGTATTTTATCCTTGCGTTTGGTCTTCAGTGGGTTCAGGGAACCTAGGTTTGTGATTCCTTTCCTTGGGAAACAGACCCATATTATTATATTTGTAGTGGTTGGGTTATGTCCTAATTTTCAATGTTCAATGCCATTATTTTGTGTACAACTTCCAAGTATTTACCGTTTGTGTAATGACTAGTACCTCAAAACACCTAGTTTCTTCATTCTCAAGGTCTAGGTTATCTATTTCAAGAGTCCCTTCTCCACCATTTCTTTACAAATAAGTTTCATGGCTTGCCCCACCTCAGGTTCTGGCTCTTCAGTAATAGGTGGATGTGTCTGTGGAAAGAACATGGGATGTCGCAACGTCAACAGTCCAACCCAGCCCCATCAAGAGATGGATCGGGGTCACAAATCTGCAACTTGGATAATCCAAGATGCCTCCCAGGTTCTACAATTGATATCGAATTAGGAATCAAAGATTAATAGGTAGAAATGGAGATTCACTTAGAAGATTGGAGAGACCTGGTCCAAGAGCTTAGCTACTCCATAGGTCACACCTCTCAAAATAAGAAAACTATCCACTTATATTTATTAATGAATAACATTGTATCCAAGGCCATCATGAACCCTCCAACTAGCCCCTCTAAGCCTGACCCTAGTTTTCAATATCTTTAGAAGGAATTTAATCTTATTCAATTCCAAATTCAGCACTAGAATGTATGCCTCAATCACATTGAGAAACACATTATGCGTCTTCCCTATTTTAAGTTTTTGGGTTCAAATGCAAAAGATCCAGCCCATTTGAATTCCTCGAATGAATGACATTATGCTTGGTTTAGTTTGATTTTAAATTTTGTTTAACTATATATGGCAAAGATGTCAATTATACTTTTATGTTTCAGTTACTTAGATCATAGAAGTTTACAAGACATTTAGCCATATAAGGCTCTGTTAGACATACTCAAGCTTTTATTTTTTGAATGGAATACAATGTTTTTCAGTGGCTAACATACCTAGTTTCCCTATGGGAAGGTTGAGGCCAGTGAACTCCTTGATTTCTAGTTGTGACCTACTTATTGAAGAAGTTGAATGAAAAGGTCCTATCAAGCTTACTATATAATATATATATATATATAATATATATAAATATCTATATATATCTTAAAAATTTAATGTCACATCCCTCCACAACATCATAGTAACAATTTAGTTTCAAAATTAAAAGTAGACACACAAACAAGCAAGGGTGAGCTATAAACCATTACATATCATAAAGTGGAATAATTTATTATTATTATTATTAAACCACTGTATAAGGTGTAATTCATATTATTTGCAACATATTCATACATTAAACATAAACGAAAACAGATATTTTGTATGCTAGTCAACCAACTTTTAATTATGTTTTCATTTAATTCCTAAGTTACGGTTTATGATCATGGTAATGGTAGAATTAAGTTATGTTTATGGTGCCTTGATACTAATGTTGATCTATTCCTGATTTCTCGAAATGATGCATCAGGTTCATCCAATTGAAAATCCTCTTCTCAATATATGTCACCGAATCAATGGTCCTCTGAAGTTATGCTAGGTGGACGGTGTTGATTGATCAAGAAGGTTAGAGGGAAACTAACCCACCGCGCTCTTGCTTTCAGGTCTCATTCGCTCATCTCACAAACATATTTCTTGCTCTATGTTACCAATGAGGGTTTTTATTTTTTGGAGGTTGTCTTGGTCATAATTCTTCATCTTGTTGTTCTTCAACCCGAGGTCTTGCAAGTGGAATGGAGTGAGCTCAAGTCATCTTGTATGAATCCAAGGGCCTTATTCTTGTCTCTTACTGAGGATTATTTGGATTGTTCATTCTTTTTTTTTCTTCCATTTATTAGCTAAGTTTGTTTTTCCTACAAATTTGTCCTTTCGATGCTTTTTCATTTCCAATCAATTATACAATACCCATAACACCTCTACAGGCATATATGCTCTTTCACGGTCTTTGAGGTTTACTTTCTTACCATTTTGGTTTCCTTATAGTTTGCATGTTTTTGGAGCTTTGAATGCAAACTCAACTTCTCTTCTAGAATTTTCTTCTATGTGTGTTGTAAGTATGTCAGGTGAGTTTCTTTATTTTACTACCTGCCTTGTGACAGCTTTCACTAACATCTCATTGTGGCAGATTCGGTAATCAAATATTACTCTTTCTTCTACATTGCATAGGTATGTTTTTGTAAAGGTTTTGTTGGTTCATACTTGTTCAATTGGTTGTCTAAAGCATTGACGATGCCTTCTATTTGTACCAAGTGTGGATTCTACTTTTTATGGCTCCCAGTTGGAATTGATAATTTTATGGTCTATGTATTGGAAAAACCCTAACACGTTTAGGTTAGTGAAAATGCTCACTCATAGATATCCTTCTTTTCCAAAGGTATTGGGGTTAATTTTATTGGTGGTAAAGGGTTTGTCCACCCTCGACTTTGAACTTCGTGACACATAGTAGTGTTAGGTACCTATAATACTAGTGTATTCCCCTTATTGTTATTGTTAGTGTAGCCCTCTATTTTTTTTGTTGCCCCTATGTATCCCCCGTGGTGTTACTGTTGTGCCCCAAGAATCCTACTATTTCTATTGTTTGCCCTTACACTATTATTGTTATGTAAGCTTTGATTATATTATGATCCCTTAAACACCTTTATAGACCAAGGAGGTATTATCTTTTGTATCATCCAAGAATTATTCATTTATATAATGTAAAGTAGGTTGAACCCTCGAAGAGGCTCATTTGTAAGTCGTTGATCTATCTTTTATTCTATTTTGTGAGTTAGTTTCATAACATTTGATATCAAAGCACCTATCTTAGTTATGCCAGACTTCACAAAAACCTTTATTATAGAATGTGATGCCTTAGGAAATGGAATTGGTGTTGTTTTAATGCAACAAGGAAAACTCATTACTTTTGAAAGTCATCCAATCAAAGGAAAGTATTTACACAAACCTATTTATGAGAACAAAATGTTAGTAATGCTACATGCACTAAATAAATGGAGACCTAATGGGAAGACACTTCAAGGTAAAAACAAATCATGATAGTCTTAAATACTTTTTGGAACAGAGATTATCTTCAAAAGAGCAACAAAAATAGGTCACAAAGATGTTGGGTGATGACTTTGAAATCATCTAGAAAAAATGGAAGCAAAATGTTGTTGCAGATGCACTCTCAAGAAAAGGATGAGAATGTGGAAGCATTTCTTTGTGTCATTTCTATTATCCAACTTAATTGGATAAGCAAAGAAAGGGATGAATGTAAGATTGATGAATATGTATGGGCACTCATTCAAAAGTTGCAACAAGATCCTAGTACATCTAATACAATTATATGGAAAAAAGGATTCATTATGGTACAAATATCACTTATATCTTTGTAAGAATTCCCAAGTCAGGCAAAATATTCTTTTGGAATTGCACACCTCCCCCTTGGGAGGGCACTCAGGTTTTTTTTTTAAATTTATCACACGGTTAAGAAGGATTTTTTTTGTGATGGCCTTAAATATATTATTCAGAAGTTTGTGGCAGAATGCTTAGTTTTCCAACAAAATAAAGTTGAGACAATTAAGACCCCAGGTCTATTACAAACTTCAATCATTCCAGGTTAGCATTGGGAGGAGGTCTCAATGTATTTTATCACAGATTGACCCAAGTTTGAAGAAAAGAGTGTCATTGTGGTGGTTGTTGATAGACTGACCAAGTATGCACACTTTTTTGTATTATCTCATCCTTTTAAACTGATTACAATTGGTACTTCATTTATGGAAACAATTCAAAAGATACAGGGGAACCCAAAGATTATTGTAAGTGAAAGAGATGCCATTTTCATTGGAAATTTTTGGATGATGTTATTTTCTTTTCCTAGTACTCAATTAGCTCATATCTCATCTTATCATCCTCAATCTGATGGGAAAATTGAGATAGTGAAATTATTTTTAGAAGGATATCTTCATTGCTTTGTATGTGATAAAGAAACATAATGGGCTAAGTGGTTACCTCTAGATGAATGGTGGTATAACACTTCCTTCCATACTGCAGTAAAATGACTCCATTTATTTCACTTTATGGATCTCATCCACCAACCATCACATCATATTTAAGAGAAAATTCTAAGGTTCAAGTAGTGGAAGATCACATCGAGCATCAACAACAAGTTCTCCAACTCTTAAAGGATAAGCTCACTCATGCATAGAATCAAATGAAACAATAGGAAGATCAACATCATAGTGAAATAACTTTTGATGTAGGCAACTCAGTACTTTTATGACTACAACCATACAAACAAATGTCACTAAGGAAATCTAAGAAGGATAATAAATTATCACCCAAGTACTATGGTCCCTACAAGGTGTTTCAAGATATTGGTACTATGGCATACAAATTGGAGACGCTTGCATCTTCCTAAGTACAATTAGTTTTTCATGTTTCATTCTTAAATAAGGTTATTGGTGACAAGTTCTCAGTTCAAACAATGTTTCTAGAATTTGACAAAGAAGGAAAAATTATATTTTATCCTGAAGCAGACACGGAAACAAGAGCCCAACAACTACAAAATTGATTAATTTCGTAGTATCTCATTAAAGGAAGAACTTACCTATTGAAGATTCCACATGGTAGGATCATAATTTTATAAGAAGCATCCATAAATAGTCAAGCGTTGAGGTCAACACTATTTTGAAGGAGAGGGGCATGTTAGGTCCCTATAATACTAGTGTATTCCCCTTATTGTTGTTGTTAGTGTAGCATGTTATTGTTGTTGTTGTGCCCATATTCCCATGTTATTATTGGTGTGCCTCATAGAAGCTCACTATTGCTATTGTTGTGCCCTTACATTATTATTGTTATGTAAGCTCTGATTATATTATGACCCCTTAGACTCCTATATATACCAAGGAGGTCTTATCATTTGTATCATCCAATAATTACTCATTTATGTAATGCAAATGAGGTTTCCCCCTTGAAGAGGTTAATTGTAATAGTGCTGGTCAAAAATTCATGTTAAAGAAAAAAAATATTCTTCTTCTTCTTCTTCTTCTTCTTCTTCTTCTTCTTCTTCTTATTATTATTATTATTATAAGGCTTCGTCCTAGGGTCCTCTAACAAAAACTAAATTTCTCTAGTTTTAAATACAATAAAATGGGAAATTACTTATTTGTAACTAAACATTTAATCAATGATAATTTACCATTTAAAATTTATTTCCCACAATTAAATAGTAAGCATTTCATTTCAATCACTTACATGAGTAATCTATAAACAAAGGAATGCATGTTCCGATAGCCTAGTTGACAAGCCCCTGAGCTCCCGATCCTGTTGGGATGATCCTCTTGACTATCGACTGGATTTACCTCCCAGCCAACTAGGAATTATTTCCTAGCCTAGGAAACCTCCACAGGTTCCCTAGCCCTCCAAGCCGAATTCCAACCAGATGTAGCGTGTCCAAGTTAAACACATACTCTCCTTCTCTCCCTTTTATTTTCTTCACCTTCCTCTCAAAACAAAATCCTTCAAAACCACACAAAACCAAAATCAAAACCAAGATCCAGGATCCCCCTCTCCTCCCATCATCCTTCCCCTTTTATGCCTCCTTCTTTTCTCCACCTCAACCACTTATAATTAATGTCATAACAACCCCCTCATCCTTACATTTTACTTATCTTCTCCCAAGTAAATTTGGGAGGACATTTTGGGGATGATATATGAATATATCATTTGGTAATTAATTGGAGAGGACCATGTCTTCTCCCAAGTAAATTTGAGAGGACATTTTGGGGTTGAGATATGAATATATAATTTGGTAATTAATTGGAGAGGACCATGTCCTCTCCCAAATAAATTTGGGAGGACATTTTGAGGATATGGATATTTAAATTGGAATAAATGGAAGGAGACCATATCCTATCAAAATTTAAATTTGAGGAGGTAAGTTGGGAATTGAATAATAACAAAATTTATATCAACAATAAATTTACAGTTTCACCAATGTAGGTATGTACCAATATTTCTTGATAATTGTAAGTAAATATTTTAAGGTAATTTAAACACTAGTAAAATTTGCATGATAAGATTAAGTAGGGCATTGCATACACCCCTCCTTCAGAAAAATTTGTCCCAAAGTTAGAGTGAAAAGATACAAGGAGTTCAAAATAGTTTGATAACAAGGCATAACAAAATAGAGAGAGAGTTTTAGTAGTAAAATTTGATAAGTTAGTCAATGAAATCGCATCCCATCAAGAGTCTCCAACTAATCTATATCCTCCTATACTTCCAAACCTACTTTCATTCCCACCCTATACATCCTCCGCTGCTATATATTGTGGCATCGGCTATACCAATATAACCACTGATAAGGCCAATATGGTGGAAGCATCAACTATATTGACCTAACTTCCCCAGCAGGAAACTGGAAATATTCATCACACGTCTAAGGGAGTGTGTCCATCACTGCCCTCCCACAATTCTAGGTTTGGAGGTTACACGGTGGGAAATACCTCCACCCCTCACAACTAGGGTCAACACCACTAGAAATCGTCATCACATGTCTAGGGGAGTGTGTCCATCACTTCCCTCCCATGATTCCAGGTTTGGAGGTTACACAGTGGGAAATACCTCCACCCCTCCTTACAACTAGGGTCAACACCCTAATATGGACCACACTACAGCACTGGTTGGACTTGTCATCGAATAATCCAGTAGGGTAGTCTTGTCACCTGCCATTTACATTTTACCCATGTCATAAGAGTGCATATCAAGTAGATACAAAATGTAATAGAACAAGGTACATCATACCTTTCCTCATTAGATGTCTCGACCTTCCCCAATGGAAGAGTAGATCTTGTCTATATATATATATATATATAGAGAGAGAGAGAGAGAGAGAGAGAGAGAGAGAGAGAGAGAGAGAGATGTATTATTTTTATTTTATTTTTATTTTTTCTTCTAATATTCAGGTTAGTTCTCATTCATGCATAAATATAACAACAAAATATTTATAGATAAGTGATCTTAAACATCATGTTATTAAATCTAGTATCTAGTGTCAATTTTGTAGTTTATACTGAAAATAAATCTTACATTAGATAAATCATAATTTCGCTAAGTCATTCATTAGATAAATCATATCCGCTTAAGCCATACATGAAACTACAATAACTCTAATAAGTCATGAACTAGATAAATTATCAACAAGTAAGTCATACATTGGGTCATACATCAAACACTTTCATCATCACTACCTAATCCATATCAAGATTTATATAATTAGTTTCACATGTCCAATTAAATGCATCAATATTACATAGCATTCATAAATAAATAACATGGAACTGCAAAATAGAGCCTTAGCATAGGTAGTTATCAAAGTCAAAATGGGCATCACAGATGCTCAAAAAGTGACGGGTAGCTTGGGTTTTTCAAAAAAAAATCCTTAGGAGTGATGGAAGGAAGTAGAGATCAGTGACAAATCCAATAAGGCCAATGGAATCAAAGGGTTATCTAAGAAGGATTATTTCTTATGTGTTAGTAATAGAAGTAAGTTTAGAAGACTCTATAACTTTCATTCTAATCTTTCTAGAATCTGATGCAAAAATTCTACAAGGAAGGGGTCCAAAAGGATCCTTCTTCAACCGAGAAACTCATCTTTACCCCATAAATTGAAGTTAATGAGCTTGGTAGATTATTAGAAGATATATACAACACTATTACTTGTCAAGGACTAAGTTCACAAAGGAGAGAAGAGATGTTACCACACTAAGCTCCTTCCAAGAGAGACATCCCAACAATATGCATGATAATATGTGAATTATAACCTCTAAATTGCATGCCATCCTCCATCATCAAGAATGCACCAAGTCAACACCTTCAAAGATGGAACATGTGAAGTCTCCAAGAGGTGGATGTTTGTTAGCATTGGCACAAAAGTAAGGCCTCAATATGTGAATTTTCATAGCACTCAACCATTTCCATGAAAGAAGGGATGATCTCCAGCATTACACCTTCACATTTGTTCCAAGACACTTCTCCAAGGTGGCACGTGTGGACAAATAATTCATGAGGGAATGTGTAAGGTGGGAGATCTAAGGAAAAATGAGTTAACTAAGACATGCATCATATGCCAAGTCACCAAGAATCCAACCAACTCATCAAAATGTGCAATATGCCTTCAAATGTGAGCTTAAGGAGGGGAGAACTCTAGGCAAAACCATGCTCCATACAAGTAACCCCTCCACATGTAAATATCATCCATAAGGGCTAGGTCATTAGAGAAAAGGAGTCTCGGGCATGCTCATATCCATTCATCCAAGTAATAAACCATGTGTAATAAATGAGCACATGCTCAATGTTTTATGCCATGATGGAGTCATCAAATGGAGATGCCAATACAATGTCTACTTAGCCTAAAAGTGTTATAGGCTGTTACATCAATGGATCCTTATATCCTCTTATCCAATCATCTAGCAATGATTGGAGACTAGAACATTGCATGATCAAGTGTAATGTTATCTTTCTATGATAAGCAAGTATGCCAAGAAAAAAAACATCAAAACCTCTAGCACATACTCATCCATGTCATCACCAATGCAAGGAGCCAAGTGAAACTTTAGCCATCCAAAGATCTTTCGGATGAAAATCACAAAGGTAATGGAAAAATTCACTATTATAGGCTTCATGCAAATGAGGAGTAATATATATACCATGTTGATGATAGAGGCTAAGAGCCCAAGACAATTAGAGGCACATCACACAAAATGATATGACACCTGATATATAGTGGATAAATCTTTTAGGATAGAAAACTCCACTCGAAACAATTGTTTTCATCACCTAATTTCATGGCGTGTCCATAGTTGCGAGTACCACATTTTATAGGTGCAAGGGTAATATTATTCAACTCTAATAACCATTGTGGGCTAACTAATGACCTACTAATAGTGTATGATCAATTACATTAATCACCAATAAGGGACCACTAAGTCAACACACTAACCACCAATGTAGGCTAGAACTACCCACTAAGGGTGCTTCATAATGACTTAATAACCGTAAACTTGATCTTAGCCACCATTATACTAGAACATGTTATTTTCAATTTCCCTTATATTTAATATTATCAGTCTCAAGATATCACTAAGAGAATGGTTGCTGATTTTAATCTATAAGAGACCATTTGGTTTTATGTCCACCTTTATGTTTTGTCTCGTCTAAATTGATGAAAAGCATAAAGTGCTTTTATAGGACTTTTATGGCAATGCTAATGAGACCTCTTATACATTGTGTATGGTAGGGGCAAGTCAATAACTAGACAAGGTTACAAACTCAACCTCTTTCCTGTAGATTTTTTTTTTGGAATTGAACTTGGGTCAACAATGGTAAACTTCCACCTTTTTACAGCTAGACCACAAATTAGCTGACATTGGTCCATTTTGAGACAACCTGGATCATCGAAATTTCATAAAAAAAAAATAGTTGATCATAGCAGAACTTTACCTCTCCAGATATTTACCTCCATTGTTAACTAAATTTATCCAAATTCTAGTACAGACATATGTCAAAATTCAATTGTCTAATCCTATCAAATTCAAATTATATACTGTTGTTTACTTGAATATGTGGGAACATTTCAGTGTACTCTGCAAATGCTAAGATGTAAAAAGTTGTTTTATTCAGGATATTGCATTTTATTTTTAGGTCTTTGAAGCTCTTGCGAAACTCAGAAAGCTACTTCACCAGTCCCGAGGACCTAATAACAATCGAAAAGATGATAACAAAAGCATACCCAGTTATTGATAAAGTAGTCAAAGTTGGCACCTTGCATAGAAACACAGGGGCACATAGAAAGTCTCAACTTGCAAGAAGAAAGAATCTATAGAAATTTATCATGGCTGGTACAGGCCAGCTATGGCTACATAAGAATCATAGATAAGGAGATGTAAAAGTTGTGAAACATGAACTTTACCTAGCCTGAATTATTGCTTGATTGTGCCCTTCTAGGATTTTTTGTTCATATTTTGTATTTATATTGCAAATACGTCTACCCTTGAAATAATTCATGCATGATTTTTATCTAACAATTTGAGGTCATAATCCATTAGTCTAGCATGTGCTTCTATTGGGATTTTTCTCTCATCGTCGCCATCTATTTGAGGCACATGTATCTTGTCTTAATTAGAGATTTTGGATGCACTTGATATTTTGAAAAATTGTCGCTCTTTTTTACGTCAGAAACATGGCCTCGATGCATTGCAGTTTTTAAATGCAAGAATTAAATACTTAAATGAAAAAGAGTTCAGAATGCATTAAATGTTGGTTATGAGACTTCTCCCTATTAAAAGCGTATTTTCATTCTAGGCTGACATAGAACAAAGAAAAAGTACTATGTATGCAAACCAAATGTTCCAACAGAGAATTCATAGCATGGAATTTATGTTGATATGTGTAAGTTCTAGCTTATCTCAAGGCATGTGGAGGTTATATTCATAGTGCTCTATTCTAGGAGGTGCCAACCAAGTGCTTATCAAGATAAGTAAATATTGGAATTCAGAGAATTCCTTATGACAATGGGATTGCTCTAGGGATAAATATAGAGGTATAAGTGGTTGGTGCACATCCTCTAAGTGTAAGTAGTTACTAAGTGTTGCATGCACATTTTGACACCATGTCTTGCATCTCAAATTCAAATTCATTGGGGTGGGACTTAGCATTTGAGAAATGGGCTTCACCTATTTGTGAATTATGGGGAGTGCCTTGGCTTTTGAGAAATGTTCCTCACCCAGTTGTCCTTGATTATGACTCTCAGCCAGCATTTCCAACTTGCTAGCAATGAGTGAGAGTCAGCACTTGTGACCACTCACAAGTGAGAGCTTGGCATGAGAATAAATGCCATATTATTGCTTCCTTGGAGGCCAAGTTGCAAGCAATCAAAAAACTTACCGATGTCGAATATAAATGCCATAGAAAGGAAAAGAAAAGAAATCATTTTGAACAATTTGCTGTTGAGTTTTGCAGAGTACCAGTTGAACTCTTACATTCCATCCTGGATGAATACTTTTCCTAAGCTGAGTTTTGCAACATTTGCACGTACATTTTTCTTGCAAAACAAGTTATGCTTGAATTTTTTATATTCCTACTTTGTTGGTATATACCATACGCTTCCACAACTTGTTATTTGTTATGGTGTGTGCAATGAAAAATTGGATACAATATCACAACAGAAAAATGTGAAGCGTTTCCTCTATTCTTTTCAAAACTATTGATTCATAAATGGTAGATGCATGGCCAATCCATCTCATTAGCATGAATTCTTACTATGGAAATAAATGTCTTTGTTAGTCATAAATAGGTTGAGATCATGCCTTCAACGTGAATTCACCATGATGAATGAGATGGACTTGTGCAAATCTGGTTTCACTATTCAATTTGCCTGCTATGGTAAGCAAGAGAATTCTAGCAATGAAGTAAAAAGTGTACTCTGATTTAATAATCAATTGCCAACAGTAAAGCAAACTTCACTCTTTACAGTATTCCAACCTAGCATTCAAACCATCATATGTCTACCCAACCTTTAATACAAGTAATTAATAACAGGATGCAACAAGCTCGATTCTGGTTATCAAACACCATATTAATTTTTTGCAGTTTTGCCTAACAGAAGGCAAGTTGGTCCATGCCCACTCACGAAACCATGGTGAATCATAGATTTATAACTCTCTATTACTCTTCAAGATCACTAGAAGCCAAAAAAAACAAATTTATCACATCAAATAGTCTAGACTGAAAAATATTATCCTAATAATTAATTAAGTTTTCCTCAATAGGGGTGGAAGAGGAGTGCCATACCAATTGTGGGGAGATAGCCAAAGGCAAAACTATTTTTGCAGCATTTCTGGCTTTTCTAGAAATGTTCTTAAACATATGATGCGTAAATTTGGTGAGTAAATCAAGGCTTATGTCCTCCTCTTCCTCATCCCCTTCTCCATCATAGTAAGCCTCTACATTGTACCCCTCTTCCTCTTGTAGGCTTCAGAGGCTCTGGACTATAAAGGGGATTAAATAAGGTCAATTCACCTTCACTTCGGTGTATCAAATCATACAAGTCTTTGGGATATTCTAAGCATTGCAGTATTATTATGCTTTTCTGCATTTCAAGATCATGGCATAGAAGCGCTCCATTCATTTTCTGCAATTCTGAAGTGTAACCCGCAATCACCATTTGGTTTTGGCTTCATGAAAGATGGGTTCAACAAATCTATACTGTGAACAATATGTTCATCCCAGAATTTGACAAATAGTGATCCACACAACACTCCACAAGTGAACTAGGCAAAAAGATGTATTTTAACCATAGGCCAAATGTTTCAAGCAACATATCACTCCTATGGGACCTACATTGAATGTTTGACCATAATTGTCACAGTATAATTGGTCAATCCTAATTACATAGCCTTTGTCTACCTCATCTTTCTTTTGGTTTGGATCATAGGTTGACAACTGTTGGAAAAGACAAGGAAGCATTTGTGGCTACCTTTACTAATTTATGCCATGCTGGTTTTTATCTTCACCTATGTTTTGAGCAGCTTCCCACATTTGTAGATGTGGCTCCCTAGAAGGATATTTCTTTATCCATATACAGGGTTGAAGCCGGAAGATTCTTTATTTGGGAATATTTAGGAATCTCTTGCAATTTTGGTTGTAATGCAATTGTATAGATATGAAAGGACACAAGCTAAATCTGAGTCAGAGAAAAGATGAATCAGTCCAATCTCATAATGGATTCCTTGGATTTGTTAAAAGATTTCTTATCTGGCATGGTGGGAAGATTTTATTAGTGGCTATGTTTTATGCCAGTATTTCTCCAGTCAATCTGTTTGGTTTTGGCTACCTTATTAGTCTAGTCTTTGCAACTAATTTTCCCAAAACTTCTCACTTTCTAGCTAAGCTTATTCAAGATATACATGAATTCTTGTTGCATGTGAATATCTATTCCAGATGTTGGGAAACCAGTTTTAGATGTCCCTAGGTCAAAATATGGATATGGATATTTTTCAACATGGTTAGGTTTCCAATTCTTTGAAAAAGGTTTCTGATGGATTGAATCGGGTTTGACAATCAAAATTTTGGTCTTAATTGTATGCACTAATCAATACAATTCTTTTCAATGGCTTGATAGGATTCCCAACTCGTTGATTAACACAGAGAAGTGGGCAGAGCCTTGCCATTTATTTATTTCTTCTCAAAATAAAGGACAAAGGGAATTTTCCCAAGAAAAAGCACCTCTAATAGAGAGGCCAAAACCCTTCTATCAGGAGCAGAGTGATTTGGATGGTTTTTCCATTAATATATACTCCAATACTAATAAAGTTGGTCAAATTCTACCCACATAGTCTTGTTCTTAATTCAACACTGGAATGGTCTCAAGCTCAATTGTAGTAAATTATGAGACAGGATTGCCAGATCATATTTCACAAACTTTCTTGGGTAGAACTAAAGAAAGCTGCAAGTCTAGTAAAAAATATTTATTGCCTTGAAAAAGGAGAGATACGAGACTCAATTATGTACACTAAAATTATATGCCAAATTTTGGGTAGGAAACATTTTCAACCTTTTTGTGCTGCTTATAAGCATGCATAATTTGTTTCTTGCAAGATTTGTTGTTTTAAATTCTATATCAGTTTTATAATTATTAGTCCTTGGCCCCTGCATTCTACTAAGTTGGAGAACACTTTACATTCTTTGGACCGTGTTTTTTATCTTGTTCTCTTGCATTCTTCTCCTTGAATATTTGGCTCTTGGAGATACAGTTACACCTTGGAATCATAATAACACTCATAAAGTGTGATGTCATGATGACTGGAATATGTGAAAAGCCTCAAGGAGCTTAATTCTAAATTTGAATCTCTAAATGAGCAAGCAGTTCAAGATGCATCCCGAAAAGAGAGTTTATGCAATGATCTTGTTGATCAACCTATCAGTGAGTCCCCTGTGGAATCAAGCATTTCTGATGGGAATTTAAATACATAAGACTGTATGAAGAGACTATTGGATATGGTTATTGAAACAATGAATGAAGACCTTTAGTAGTGGTGGGCCTTGGGACTCGTGGTATGTATTTCCTTTCATTGTGAGGCTCCCATGAAAGATTGAGAGAGATAACTTTTGGTTTTTGTAAAGTTGGTCCCATCAAGGTTTTTGTTTGGGATACACACTGCCTTAAATGTGGTGATAGAGATAAGGGGGGATCTTGTCAAGAAACAATTTAAGTTATAAAAATCTGAAGCCCAGCTGGGAGAGCATCTGGGAATAGAGGGATACCATTTATTTACAGAATTTACAAAAGATAAAACACCACTTGCCACCATACATCCTCCTAATTATGGAGCTCACCATTGTTTTACAGTAGAGTGCCAATCCATCCATTCTGACAGTACTCCTGAAAGCTTATTTGATTCTCACTTTGATGAGAGCCCTAAAAATCCTAAAGTACAATGGAGTGCTAAGAAGGAAACACATTGGAGAACTATTCATACTATTTTCTTTGATGAACTCGAACTTTTACGAGAGAATCACACTAAAGGAAATGCATTTCCCTTGTCTACTGCAAACATAGAAGATGTTGAATAGGCACTTGAGTTAAAGATGTGACGAGTTTATTGTCACGGTTGTTTGATTTGTAATCTTAACTCATTGATGATAAATGGTCTTGTGTTTGAAAATTTCTATTACAGTTCTATCAAATACACATTTATTTGAAAGTTTGTTTTACATTTTTGTCACATATACATTTATTTGAAATTTTCAATCCTCGTCCTCAGATAACTTTTATTTTTGTTTCCTTTCATGTAGAAACCCTTAGTATGAAACTTGTATATTGTTTGCAAGGGATTAGCAGTGGAGCCTGCCATGTTTCCCCTATTTTTATCCAAGATTGGACTACAGATTACCTCAGCAGCGGGGAAGATGAAGAACTTACTAGGGAATCCTTCAGCCGAATCGAACATGCGGCCATGATTTCTACCACCAGTCTCAGCCACATTTGAATTCTTCATGCCAGAAGTCGTTTGTTTAGCTACGTGAAAATAAAAATATGAAACACTCCTCAACAACTCATACCTACATTTTTCTGACCAACTAAGGAAAATTTGACGGATGTGAAAGCGAAAATCTATCAATTCTTGTTATCTCTGAGAAGTGTGATGGTTTATGCAACAAATAGTGTTCCAACAACGAGATTTCGGACACCCAGTATTAGTGAGAGAGCATAAATGTCAACAATCTCTCAATTCGAAAGGTTCGTGTGATGCTTGGTAATGTTGGAGTGATTAGGGTTGGAACAGTGATATGTGAGACTTAGGAGGGTGGTCAAGTACTCCGAGACATTCAAGTTCACTTGAGGTTTATAATATCTTTTAGTGGAGATTTGGGTCAAGTGGTTCTCGGGTCCAGATTTTGAACTTGCTCTGATACCACGTGTAAGGATCCATCCTAGGGTCCTCTAATGAAAACTAAATTTATCTAGTTTTAAATACAATAAAATGGGGAATAACTTATTTCTAGCTAAACATTTAAATGATGATAATTTACCATTTTAAAATTTATTTCCCACGGTTAAATAGTAAGCATTTCATTTCAATCACTTACATGAATAATCTATAAATAGAGGAATACCTGTTTTGATAGCCTAGTTGAGATGCCCATGATCTCCTGATCCTTCTAGGATGCTCCTCATTACTACCAACTGGATTTACCTCCCAACCAACTAGGAAGTATTTCCTAGCCCAGGAAACCTCCACAAGTTCCCTAGCCCTCTGAGCCCAAGTCCAACCAAATGTAGTGTGTCCAATTTAAACACATACTCTCCTTCTCTCCCTTCTTTATTCTTCACCTTCCTCTCAAAACAAAATCCTCAAAAACCACAACCAAAACCAAAATCAAAACCAAGATCCAGGATCCTCCTCTCCTCCCATCACCCTTCCCCTTTTATGCCCCCTTCTCTTCTCCACCTCAACCACCTATCATTAATGTCATAACTACCCCCTCATCCTTACATTTGACTTATCTTCTCCCAAGTAAATTTGAGAGGACATTTTGGGGATGAGATATGAATATATGATTTGGTAATTAATTGGAGAGGACCATGTCTTCTCCCAAATAAATTTGAGAGGAAAGTTTGGGGATGAGATATGAATATATAATTTGATAATTAATTGGAGAGAACCATGTCTTCTCCCAAGTAAATTTGAGAGGACATTTTGGGGATATGCATATTTAAATTGGAATAAATTGAAGGAGACCATATCCTATGAAAGTTTAAATTTGAGGAGGTAATTTGGGAATTGAATAATAACAAAATTTATATCAGTAATAAATTTATAGTTTCACCAATGTAGGTATGTACCAATATTTCTTAATAGTTATAAGTCAATATTTTAAGGTAATTTAAACACTACTAAACTTTGCATGATAAGTTTAAGTACGACGTTACAAGCTCTGATTATATTGTGACCCCTTAGACTCCTATATATACCAAGGAGGTCATATCATTTGTATCATCCAATAATTATTCATTTATGTAATGTAAATGGGGTTTCCCCTCGCAGAGGCTAATTGTAACAATGCTGGTCAAAAATTCATATTATATATATATAAAATATATAATATATAAATATATATATATATATATATATATATAATTATATATTAATAATATATATATATATATAATAATATATATATATAAGACCAAGGTCATGGGACACGTATTCCAAGCTGAATGATGGGGAAAAAATCCTAGTGGGTGTTAATTTCAATTATTATGGCTAAAGGAAATTGGCAAAGGCAATGGAAAGGGATTTGAAAAGGAAAAGTGGCATTAATTGGAATTTTATTTATGAAAATAAGGGAAATTAGGAGAAAAGGAAGATGAAAGGTCACAGGTTGCATTTGATGATGAAATTGAAGGAAAATAACGGAAAATTGAAGAAATTAGAGGCCTCATTAATAAAAATACTTCTAAGGATCAATTGGTAACCTTTTGTTAGTTCAGTTTTGGTGCTCTCTATCTCTTCTTTCTCTCTCATAGTCTTGGATACTTAGAGTTTTCTTGGATCATTTTAGAATTTGATCAAGGAAATCAAAGAAGGAAAAGAGGAAGAAAAGATCAAGCAAGGAAGAGTAGCATCTAGCATCTATAGTGGGATTATTTGTAGTTATTGATTTTCATGTGCGATTTTCTTTCTAGATTTGGGCATGCATGGTACATGCATGTGTGTATTTGGTTCTCTTGTTGTCGTTGGCATGGGTTTTCCAGGTGTGAAAGTTTTCTTTAGCCTTGCCTTTCTATTTCTAGATAGCCATTATGTGATGGGTTCTATTTTATTTTGTTAATATCGATTGTAAGATGGTTTTGAAACTTAGTGAGGTGGTCTCTGAAAGAAGGAACACATGGCCTAGGAATCCATAGACTGGACTGGGACTATGTTCAAGCTAGATTTTCTATTCCTCATTAAGCCTAGTAATCCTCATTTGGTTAATGACGAGATATATGGTAAATCCTAGAGGTTTGTTCCCTCGATAAAGCCTAGGAATGTTCGACTGATGAATGTCGAGATATATGGTAAATCCTGGAGGGTGGAGTCTTGATTACGCATATGACCATTATATAGAGAGATATGCGGTAAGGCCTAGAGACTAAGAGATAGGAAAATTCCTCACAGTGTAGGTGGAGAAATCTAGTGGCATCCATGCTTGTTTAAGACCTAGTGATTCTGTCAGGATTGTTGTAAATCTTATGGAAACCTGGCTGGTTTTGTTGTGAGTCCCACATTCATGTTTGGAATATGGCACGGGTGTGATTGGCTGAAAGAAATATTTGGTTTACCCTAATCTATGGTCAGGTGGTACATGGAAGTCTCAAAACTGGTTGCATTTTTCTTATCTTAATAAGAGGTCCTTCTCCTTTGTATTTCATGTGTAAATTTACTTGCTTATATGTGGAATTTATGGTTATTATATCCTTGTTACTTATGTTTGTTATATGTTCGTTATGAGTATGTTTTATGATAGACTTGATGTATGTATATCATCGTGTTTTGATTTGAAAATGAATGTACAATGAATATATGACCTAATATATGATAATTCAGCTATTGTGATATGGCATCAATGATTCTTTATGAATCTCAGATAAGTAGGAGACCCATATGCTCAGATATGTTGTTATGACCTGCAGATTACATATTTGTGACATGTTTGACAAAATTCCTATCATGGCTAGTAGGGGTCAGATCAAGTACTTGTACAAATGATTTCATTATTATCCTTATTCCATTTTTATTTATTGTTTTCAAAAGTTTCATGAAGTTTTGGGCAGTGACATGAGACTTGGCCCTGAAAAAGAGTCATAGAATCTATGGTTGTTGGCTCAGAACTAGTTGAAAAATTCCACAATCCCGGGCATGCCTTGTTGTGGGAGCGACTAGAAGGCATCAATCGCATGCATGGGTTTTCATGGGAGTGGTTGAAGGTCTATGTTTCTAAAATGGCAAGTTACCTCAGGTTTTGGTCACCTGGAAGGGTTATTTGGCTCCTGAAGGTTATGTAGCATGTGTGAAAGGTCATATTGGTTTGGTTTTGTCAATTCCACTTCATTAACTGTACATGGGAAGTTGAATCACATAATATTAGCCTCGTATCACATGCTTACCCTAGCGGACGATTTAACTTGGGTAAATCTAGGAGGAGGGTGTTACACTAATTTCTAAGTCATTGATATATCTTTTCTTCTATTTTGTGATTTGGTTGCATAACAATTATAGGGGACTTTTATTGGAAGTGAAGCTCATAAATTGTTGTTACATTCTTAGGGCTCGTCTCTTACCATGATAAAATTATTGCATGTTGCAATAGATGACAAAGCTTGTAACTATTACACTATCTTTATTGTATGTTTCGATATCAATGGTTGTTGTACATTGTGCACAATGTTTTTTCTCTTAATGCAATTAGACTAGTTATTGTGTATATTCTCAGTTGATATATAAAAAAAAAGGTCCGTTCAATTACTTTCTTTATTGTGGTATGTTGAATTTTATTAGTTCATCAAGGAATTTTTAGAATGACAATTCTCTGGTTGTGAGTAATTTTTTCTGCTGAAAATTGCATTCACCAATTTTTCCATTTTTTATTAAAATTTATTTTGTTTTCTAGTCCTCACTTTACTATGTTGTAATTTACAATAAGTTATCTCCTTGTTTCTGGAAGATATAGGGATTTTTTTTGGGTTTCTGATCCTATTGGGTTGACATATAAACTAACCCATTCTCTTCCCATAAATTTGTTTAGGTTGATACATTTGTTCTCTTTCCCTTTTAGTTCCACATTTTAGATTGGTTTGGATAACTTATAGTTCACGATTCTATTTTTCAATTCGGCCTTGTGGGAATGGGACTGTTCACCAAGACATTTCCTTAACAACAACAAGCTAGGGACTAACCCATCTCCTAAGGTTTCTTCCACCATATATAATATTTTAAACAAGATTATTTTAATTCATGTAGTCTGCACAGTTTAAAAATAGAACCCTACAATGTTTGTTGTTTGATCATAGAATATAAAGTTTTCGACCCACACTTGTCCAGTTCTTCAAGACATTTTCATTCCCTATAATTATAATAGTGATACCATTAAAAAATTACTCTATTAGCATGTCATCATCTTAAGAACAATTGTAGAGTTATTTATAGGAACTTATCCAGATTCTTATTTGTTCTGATAACCATCAACCACTAGGAAAGAAATGCTCCACCCAATCTTGAGACCAGTCTCTAACACTGCATCTCCCCCCAAGCTTGTTTCACACATAGGGTAGCATTATACGAAAGTACAAAAATTCTCTTCTCAGGCTATCTAATCACAACAAGACAGCCAAAATTAAATTTTGGGCTTCCAAGCTCCAGACATACTCCATTGGACAACCAACTCTAAAGTCTCTTTTCTAGTCAAAGTTTCATTCGACCTCTTTTCAAGTTTTACTTTGATCTCTTTCCTCTCCTCCGTTAGGTTCCCAATACCCTCTTGGCTTTATTTTTGGGGGCTTTTCTTATTTTCCATGGAGGAGCTTGGGTAGGTAACCACCTCACCATAATTTTCCAACCACCTAGGGTGAGTTTTCTCTAGCATCGCTTCTCATTCATGGCTCATATAAAAACAGTATGCAAGCTAGCATAAAATAAAAAATAGCTTCATATATATCCATATATAGTTTTAGCCTTCTTGGCAAACAATTGAAACAACATTCTTCTAACTGCAATAAGTAGTAAATAAATATTTATGAAGGTTACTAGGGGTCATTACATTTAATAAACATGATCAAAGTCAGACATTTGTAATGGTTAACATGAGAATGGCCCAATGACCTAGTATTGATAATGTAAGGAAGGGGTATGAAGTCAAATTTAGTATATGTAAAAGGAATTCATAATGTTCCTTCAAAGTAAAAAGAGAAATTATTTTGGGTTTTATTGATATGTACGCCTTTTCTAAGTAAATTAAATATTATAATATTTGAAGATCTTAGTCTTCCTTTTACTAGTATTTTTTTGTATGTATGGTAAGTAACTTTGATTAATTTTGTATCTATGTGAGACCTAAATTTATGTGGTTTTGGAACTAATTTAATTAGGGTTAAATGGGGGAAAGGCTTTCATGGGAAAACTAGATTGAATTTTTCCACAATAGATTATATTTGGTTAGGGGACTACAACTAAATTTCTTGATAAAAGAAATCAAGGTGACAACATTAATGAAGTTGATCCCAAGAACTCTTGCTCAATGAAATAGGATGGGAACAATTTTTCATTAACCCATACATGAACATCATTGTCTTGATGGGAATAGTTTTCCATTGATAGTTATGTGAACATTGTTGTTATGGGGTTTTTTCAATTCGTGCCCACTTGAACGTTTCTTTGTAGTGATAAAATTATTCCATAACTTTTGATTTTCCCATTGCAGGTTGGAGGGAAGGGAATATGCAACTTTCGAGAAGATTTCACATGTATATCTATGGACAAGACAGATATATTTGGTGGCCATTTCGTCCAATATTGACCACATTGTAACAAGAAAAACTTCATGCATTGCATCTAGCGCTTTTTTATATAGATTTATGAGTTTGACACATAACTGAATAGGAAGAGTATGCTTTCTCAACTGAAGTGGAACAACAATTCTATGCAGAAAAATGAATGCAACGGGGTCCTTATTCCATCTATTCATATGATCCATTCATTCGTGGTTTGTCATATTCTTTCGTCATTGAGCCTTTCATTTATCTTATGTTGATCTTGTGTTCTCTCATTGTGTTGAGAGGTGCATTCTACAACCCAGAATGGGTAGACATGTAAGTTTGTCTGTCCCATTGAAATGTCACTAATGTCGGCCAGAATAAAATAAATAAATAAACTTAAAAAAAATATAAAAATGGAAATCTAAATGATGTCGGCCTAAACAATAACTTACATAACCATATAAATAAACAATTAAAAATTCGTTAACAGAATGAAATTTGTTCTATATTCATGGCACCAACTGGATTGATGTTCATTCTCAGTGATTAACACAACAAAATCTATCGCATATTTATCACACTCAGTGGATTGGTATTTGTTCTTAGTTATTGGATTCATGATTTCCATTAGGACCCAGATACCACAGAAATATTGGTTTTAATTTTATAATCCACATAATTAGCCTTTGATAATGGTTACTGAGCCTCCACAAAATTTTATAAGCATTCAAATTGAATGCATAAAAAATGGAGCTACAACTCATGAATGGATATTCAATGAAATCACTATTTGTATTCGTTCGCAGTCACTGGATTCATGCTTAACACAACAAAATCTGTCGGATATTTATTGCACTCGTTGGATTGGTATTCATTCTCAGTCACTGGATTCATGCTTTCCATTATGACCCAGATACCATGGAAATCTTGGTTTTACTTTTATAATTCACATAATCAACCTTTGATAATGGTTACTGAGCCTCCACAAAAGTTTATAAGAATTCAAATTGAATGCAAAAAAAATGGAGCTACAACCCATCAACGGTTGTTCCAGGCTGACTCCCTAATATGAAATTGCAAATTTGATATTCTGAATGCATAAAAAATGGAGCCACAACTCAGGAATATTTGTTCCAGGCTGACTCCCTAATATCAAATTGTCAATTTGATATTCCAAATTATGAGGGAATGATTTATAATATGTCGGGAGTGTTCAAGGTCTTCGAATTGAATAAGTACATGCATTTGTTTACATTTGCACAACAAGATAGAAATTTAACTTTAGATCCAAGTAGACTTCCTGAATTTACATTTGCAAGTCCAAGAAATATCAAAATAGTGATCTATCAAAAGGTTAATAGGAAATAATTTATGTTCAGGATTTATTCCAAAAGCGATAAAAAATTTCGAAAATAATTTTTCTTTGAAGACGGTTATGTTCAAAATTTTCAAAAATACTTTTTTCGTGAAAGAGGGTTGTTTAGAATTCATTTCACTTTGTCGATATGATAGAATTGTTGTGCAATAAGAAGTAATGAGTTAGTGACTGTTATGGCAGAACTGCACTCTACAATCCAATTTCAGGTATATCTCACGTAAACATGTAAACGTAAACGTAAAATTAAATTTAACATCTAATGTTTAACATTTAACATTTTTAATCTAATATAGATCCTATTTAAAAATCATTTTTTTTTGTTAAGCTTGGCAGGTCCATTCCATTTTCTACTTTAAAATAAGTAAATTTACACCACACAGATTAACCAGGTGGCCTCAACTTTCCCCGAAGGGCAACCAAGTCTGTTGGCCATCGGTTGGCCTTGTAAGCCATCCAAAAACAATATTGTCTTAATCTTACCATCCAAGCTAGATATGTCTCTATCTCATGTCCATACACTACATAACTGTAAAAACTAATATTTGCAACATAGAAATTAAAAGCTAATCGCATAAGACAAAATTATGCATGGGTAAGTGTTGCACTAAAAATTATCACCTTGACATTCTGCAATCTGTGTGACTCCATTACCACTCATACTTTCCTCCTTTGCAAGTCTTAAGCCTCAGTTCCTCATATCAAGCCTTGAAAATAAGAAAAAGCCCTCAAAAGTCTTTAAAACTTTGGTTCCACACTTTGTCTTTGCATTACCTGCAGTCCTGTACCTCATGGTCCTGTCTCCTGTGCACCTGACTGCTCTATCTCTATGTTATGGGTACAGACCCCTGTAAAAGTTAAAAAGGCATGAGTACATTCTAAAAACTCACTTTCAGTCATTTCTAGAAGCTTTTGGAAGGAATCTTGAGGTGGCAAGTTCGCTCTCTTAAGCTTCACGCATCCCATACCTTAAGGAGCTAACCCCTTGACGTGAGGAGCTTATCCCTTTGAAGGAGGATTTTATCCCTTCATAGATGGAGTTGTAACCTCCTCCTCTACACTATAAAAAGAAGCATTGGGCTGGTTACTAGGTGGGTTAAAAGCTGAATATTTTTTAGGTGAAATGCTGCTGGAACTTAGTCTTCTTTAGTTGAGTTTTATGAGGAGAGATTACATACCTCTAAGATCCTCATTTGGAAGAGTGCAATTCTTGTCGAAGTAAAGGAAATTCCTGTTTCAGACCCGAGGAAGAGTTTTTTCAACATCAAGGCTGAAAAGGTTGTAAGGTTCTTCTACTTCAAAGTTAATACAAATAAGTTTGTTTTTCTCAATAAGTTGTTGATTCATGGTTTATTTTATGGATTCCTTGATCACCATAATAGACATGATTTATGATATTTGTTATATAGGTGCTATTAATGTTTGTTTTTTTGTGATTGCAAGTCTTCAAAGATAACTCTTTCGAACGATTGAAGGATGACTACTATGAACAAGCGTTGGATCTAATGTAGGGTCTTAACACCTTTATAGTATTTATTAATAAATTGCATATGTCTAGAGAAAGATAGATTTGTTTGTCTGTTTATTGCTAGACTATCTTCTGATACTAGGGAGATCAGTCTTATCTCCAAGATTGATTTATCCGGCCAACAAATTGGCGACTCCACTGGGGACCTAAATTTTCCTTTTGGTTTTCCTTTGTTTTGACTTGAGAAAATTGTTTTCATTTCTAGTTTTAATTGATGTATACTGGCTTTGGTAGTTTTTCGAATCTGGATTATTTTTTTTTTTTTCGAAGTTTTCAGGGAACCGCACTTTCTCTTTACAGACAATGCGGGTATCTCCACACTTTTCCTTTAGTAAACAGAGCGGAACTACACCTGTTTCTTTTGGAGCCTGCAGACCCTGTAAATTTTTTTGAAAAACCTTAAATATCTTCTTCCAGTTAAGTTTAGGTTTCATTTAGGATTTTTAGTGTCTACCCAGATTTGTATTTTTCCTATCAAAAATCTCTTGTGAGTGAGTTCTAATAGTGTTTTTGTTTTCGATGATTTTCTAGAAGTTTTGCATGTCTGGAGTGGTTTTCACCTGGTCTCTATAGTGACTCAAAGATCAGAAGCTTCAGAAACCTTAGATCACCCTGGTGTCTTTTCATCTTCTTGATGAGTTTGACTTGGTTGTGAAATCTATCCTTTGTGAGAAATAGATTTATTTTTCTCGTTGCAAATCTTTGAACAAACTTTGTTATAAGTTTTGAATTTCATTTTTACAAAAGAAAACATATCTAGATGTTTTTTGATTGGTTTGTTATTTTGAACAAATGAATCCTTAGTTTACTGAACAACTAAGTAAAATGTCCTCAAAAAGGATTGAAGCTTTTATTTAATTAGATTTTTTTTTTAAAATTAGATCTCAAAATTAGTTTTTGTAGTTTTGAGTGTTTTTCTAGAACTTGTAGATCTCTTTTGAAGCAAATTGTTTTTTGTAGTTTCGAGTTTTGAAAAGGGAAAGGGATTTATTGTGAGCATTAATTAGTAGTCTCGTTTTGAGTTCTTATTGAAAAAGACAAATATTTTCTTTCCATTTCCATGTTGAAAGAAAGAATTGTTTCTTAAAGAATTACATTCTCAAACTCTTTCTTTCACCTAGAATTTCATTGAAAGAAAAACGAATTGTTTATCATTTTAGGTGCATTTTTAGTGTTTTTAGAGTCGATTCTTCACACCATCAAAGTTTCAATTACATACCTATTGACTTAAAGAACAACCCATAAAATCAACGCTTAATTAAAACTAATCTAGTAATCTTTTCTATTTCTAGGGCTCTTATCACCAATATAGCTTCGGCTAGTATCTTGGAGTAGGGAGTAATTAACTCTCCAAGATAGTTAAAACAAACAAGTAGATACATCTTGTGGTAATAAATAAATCTAGTTGTAACTGATACATTTTGGGAAGCTTCTCTTAAAGGCGTCAATCACGAGATCATGTCCGAACCTTTTAGACAATCAATTCTGTTTCATTGGGAAATATAGAAGATTTGCACGTATTATAAATGGTAAACCTCGGATTAACAATTATCGAGGAGCCTCGGATCACTTGTTGGTAAACCTTGGATTGACCATGTCGAGGAGCCTTCAAGGGGATTGAGCTTTTTTACTTTTCCCTTGTGTGTAGATCGAATCATAGACTATTCCCCTAGTTGTATTTGTTGTTGTTGGTAACCTTAGTGTTCGTAAACTTAAGATTATTCCCTAAGGTGACGGTGAAGGAAGGGTCTCACTATACCTAGAGCAGATGATGACTAGGCTCACTTGGACTCTCTGGGGGGTTCTCTTCACTCAAGATGGTTTTGTGAAGAAACTTGTGCCAGTCTATTTCATTAAGCAGGTTGTTGGGGTAACTGTTCCAACCACCCTTCCATATTAAACTTCCACTATGTTGGATTTCATCACCGACTAGTGTTTTTAGTATGAGAAGTCACTGTTTGTGTGTGCTTTGAACTCTTAGATTTTTTAGGCATGTAATTCAGTTGTTGTTTCTTTAGAGACTTTAGGTGGTTTTATTGAAATTTTCTTTGTTTGTGTGTGATTAATTAAATATTTAATTGTGGCTGAATTACCGAGACAATTTCGTAGACTTTAGGGGAAACCTCCTGAGTATACACCAAGCCAACTTGAAGGGCTACAAGCTCTTGTATCACCTAGTGATAGTAGAGTTGGATCACCAGAAGCTAGAGAGTCATCTTTAATTGTTCATCATGATTATCAAATACGAACAACAGAGTATATTCAAGAGCCAATTTCGTTTTTTGAAGTTATTGGTAGTATTTCTCCTTCCAGTGAATTAGCTGAAGAACCTGAAATTTCTGAGCTTGACACTGAACTTGCTACTACTCCAACTTCACTATTTGCTTCTCCAACTTCTAGTGGTCCTGGTTCACCTAGCGTAGGAAACATCATTATTCAAAATCTTCCTTTTGGCCTCATTTCTATTGAAGAACTTGTCAGTCTAGATGAACACGTAACTCTTCTTGAAAACCAACAAAATTTAAATATTAGGGAGCATGAATCAATATTATATAGTCCTTTTAGGAGTGACGCTTGGTACGTATCATTGACAATTTTTTTAGAAAACTTGGGTCTTATTTTTTGACCACCTCGAATTCCTTTTCATCCTACACCAAGAGGTTATTATCCTTCATCGATCATGTCAAGACAGTCACCTATGTTTTCCCAATCACTGGAAACATTTTTATATGGGGGTCCTTGCGTTCCTCCGGGGTACAAGTCACTCACTAGTACTTTTTCAGGAGCATCTCCTCAACCAACTGAACATGAGTCATCAACTGGTAGTAATGGAACTCAAGCGTTGAACGCAGAACAAATCCTTATGATTTTTAGTAGTATTCCAAATCCTCAACCTCAAGGTAGTCAATTACCGCCTGGGGGGCAACCCCAAGGTAGTCAGTTACCACCTGGGGGGAAACCTCAAGGTAGTTAGCTACTACATGGGGGGCAACCTCAAGGTAGTCAGTTACCGCCTAGGGGGCAACCTCAAGGTAGTCAGTTACCGCCTAGGGGGAAATCTCAAGGATAATACATACCTTCAAGACAGTACATACCTCAAGGTCAACCCCAGACTCAGTACATACCTCAAGGTCAACCCCAGTTTCAGTACATACCTCAAGGTAAACCCCAATTTCAGTACATGCCTCAGGGTTACCAACCTCAGGGTCAGTACCCAACTCAAGGTTTCCAACCACCTTCAGGTCAATCATTTTTACAAGGAGCTAGAAATGTACCACTTAATCATCAGCCCTACATTCAACCAGGTTATGGTCCTCCATATGCACAACCTTCTATGGGTCCATACTCTGGAATGAATATGGTGTGGGATACGTCCCAAACTCAACCAACTATGTAACCTAATGTGCAGTTATCTAATCAACCTAGACAACCTTTGGTTTATGGTCTAACCCAACAACCTGTCCAACCTACTGTTCAAACCCCTGCACCTGGTTTAGTTTAGCAACCTGGGCTTAGCTCACCTTAGGCTCCGCCTCAAACTACTGCAACTACTACAACTTCTATTCAATATACCACACCTGTTTCTGGAGTATTTGTAGCTCCAGTTTCTACTATCCCTGCATTAGTGCAAACTCCTCAAGTCTCTGTGCCACAATCAGGACCTATAGCTCAGACTTCAGTCCAGATGCCTATAGGACAAGCTAGTCCAAGTACGATTGTCACAAGTCAACTGCAATTCACTTATCAACCATACCAAGGACAGTATCAATTCGGTCCTACTGTACAAAACCCATTTTATCAATATCAACCGTATCCTGGCTATACTTCTCAGTAGCCTCAACAACCCTAGTTTGGTCTGGTTAATCCTGGTTTCCTAGGAGGTTATAACATTCCTAATGCAAATCCAATGCTAGGTTATCCTGGATATCCTCCTCCTAAAGTTGATTTTGTTACTCAAGGTTCTCGCGACCCTAACCGTCAGTTACCATTTATTGCAACTTTGGATTTACCTGGTTTGTCATGCCTTACAAATGATCTGATTTACTATCTTCTGTATTGGTCGCCAATGCCTAGTAAGTTGCCTAGTGATATCCCGAGTTTCGAGGGTAAGTCAGGAGAGGATCCGTCAAATCATGTTATGACTTATCACCTCTGGTGTGCATCTAATTCAATCATTGATGATTCAATTCGGTTGCATCTTTTTCAGCGAACTCTTATTGGGCTTGCCGCCAAATGGTACATTGAGTTACCATGAGTCTCTTTTTATAATTTCAATCAGTTAGCCACTTCTTTCTTAATTCATTTTTAGTTGCCTATCAGATATGACAATGCCACAGAACTATTAACTTCACTCAAACAATCCACATCCACATATATTCCTGATCATATTCATGAATGGCGATGTAGAAGGCTTGTAGTGAAAGTTTTCATTCCGGATCAAATTTTAGCGGAATGGTTCATTAAATCATTGTTACCGAAAATCATTGAAAATGTAGCTAAGGGAGGAGTTGTTACTGAAGAGAAAGTCATTGCTCAGGCTCAGTACCTTGACCTCGTCTATACGTAGTCAGGTACTTTACATGAAAAAATCCTTGATCTTCCAAAACACAGTCAAATAACTACAACTCGTTAAGGGTCTCATGCCGCTGATGGTATGATTGGTTTAGTTAGTGCTAAAAGTAAGAAGAAATATTCAAAGGATTCTTCTCGTATAATAACTTTACCTGATTCCCAGAGAGGAGATTCTTCCACTGAAATTTCTACCGACATCCATGTCGTATAATCATCTACGGCCAAATCAAAATCCAGTAGTAAAAAGAAAAGGAAGAATAAAAACAAACAAAACTAAAAAGATAAAACAGATAAAAATGAATCTATTGATGAAAAACATAAACCTTGCTATCCTTGTTTCATTTGCGACGAGAATCATTTTATCAAAGACTACCCACATCGAGCAGATGTTTCGAAAATTGTGAAAGGTTCTCAAATGCCTTCTGTCTTGAAGGATCCTTTTACTACTCAAGACAATAAGATGATTGGTTCTTCCTCGAATACCTCAGAAGAACCCATTATGATGATGTCTCATGTCAAGATTGTGACATGGTCGCAAGCTTATGGTAGTAAAAATCCTGTTGGTGGTAAAGAAGTAGAATCTTCTAATTCAAACACATCAACTTCACCTCCTCCTGGTTTTGATCCACTATAAACTGAGAAATCCAACCCTGACTTAGTAATCAAACTGCCTGCTAAAGGTATACTTCGAAAATCAAGTTTCAATCCACATGCGAGAGCTACTTAGAATTATAACATTGTTGAAGACTTATCTATTTCCCCTTCAGCATTGTCAGCTTTGGAAGTGCTACAATCATGCCCAGCACAACATAAATTACTATTGTCTACTATAGGAGCTGTCGATATTCAGGATTCGAACCTAATAATCTTCGACTTAGAGAATAGTATAGCCCGCCTACCTCATCAAATGGCTTTCCAGATTCTAGTGACTGTGATTGATGAAGGGGCTTCTACGTGTATTATGTTGATCTAGTGTTGGAGATCACTTGGTTCTCCCACACTCATTCAGTCTCTGACAATTCTAAAGGCTTTTGATGGTCGAGGATTCCATCGTTTTGGTATTTTGCAGTATTTACCTATAGGGGTCGAAGGAAAAACTGTAAATCTAGATGTGGAGGTGGTTGACGCTCCTCTAGATTACAACCTTCTCCTGGGTTGCAGTTGGCCTTATGCTATGACTACTATTGTTTCATCGGTCTTTCAGCTTATCAAGTTTCATCATAACAGAAATATCATTACGATAGACCAGCTAACTTATTTCTCATCCAACCCAGCCTCTACAGATAGTATTTAGCACGTCAGATAACAACAATCCCTTACAAG
>APFE031220442.1:168530-219596 GCA_000404065.3 Pinus taeda
GTCACTTTCGAAACATCATGATAACTGAACTGACAGATCAACTTGGCCTACGCCATGATAGTTCTACTCCATATTACCCGCAGGTTAATGGTCTGGTTGAAGCTATCAATAAATTTTTAGTCACTAGGATCCAATGAATCATTGGTATTCATAGGTCAAGTTAGCATACCATGCTATTTTCAGCACTTTGGGCATATCTTACCTTAGTAAAAACATCAACTGGTTTCGCTCCTTTTAAACTGGTTTACAGTTTGGAAACAGTTTTACCTATTGAATGTGAAATTTTATCATTACAATTAGCCATAGAATTACTCCCAGATACTTCTGAAGAAGAGAAACGTTTTTTGTACTTAGCTAAGCTAGATGAGAATTAATGCACTATTGTGATAGCAAACGAGACTCACGTGAAACAAGTGAAAGCTCAGTACGATAGAAATGTTACACCTCATAATTTTTCAGGAGGAGACCTAGTTTTACTATATGATCAAGCAAACGATAAGCTAGGGGATGGAAAATTTGTACCTATGTGGCATGGTCCTTAATTGTTAAGCGAAAGATGGCAAAATGGGCTTATGAATTGATAGATTTTGACTGTCTCTTTTGGTAAACCCAGAAATGGAATTTATCTGAAGAGATATCATGCTTAAATTATGTGTGAAGATTTTTTGTTAGATTAGTTTCTCTACAGCTGGTGTGTTTTAGATTAGAAAAGTGTGCCTAGTTTAGAGAGTGTTCTTATCATTATTCCTGCTTATCTTGATTTTACTCTTAATATTGTAGATGTCGATCGACGTCTCTTCAAACATACATTGGTTTTGCTAATGGTGCTTTTCATAGTACACGGAACATTTCTTCCATAGCTTGAGTCATCTATTCACCCTTTGATGAGTTAGTGTCTATGCATGGGGTAAACCTTGGTCAAAAAACGAATAACATTGCAGAGTATAGTGCAGTGATTGAGTATTATATAAATCCATCTCATTTGGGATTCAAAGTTTGATTGTTAGGTTGGATTCTGAACTTGTTGTATTACAACTTAACAGGGTTTATGCCATTAGAAATCTAGTGTTATTAAGGTTATTTTGAGAATTTGTCTCTTGGAACGTGAATTTGAGTACATTGAATATCAACATATTCCAAGAAATTTAAATACATTAGCAGATGCAGTTGCTTCTAGTATGATAAATAGACATTTGCAATAATCAAGACAGTAAATTTAAGAACATTCAATAACATGTTACACAAGATAGTTGGTAATAATGATATACCATAGCATAGAAGTAGTGTTTCAAATATACATCGTCTTCGATCATAGGTTGAAAAACACCTTATGATCGGCAAAAATGATAATAAAGAAAGACAAAAATGTCGTGTGAGTCTACAAAATCGATCATCCTATCCATGGTGATGATCATGATAAGAAACTACTGCTCAGGCCACCCTACATAGGAACCTCCTAAAAGGTCCTGGGACCCCAATCACATATCTCTGTAACCCAAGTGGAATATTATCTATGCCAGTCTTTGGAATATCTACTATCAAGCGCTCTAGATGATGCTCCAAGTCAGTCAGGATTTCTACTGATTGGTCTTGTGGGGTTGGTACTACTGCAGCTAGGTTTCTCCTCTCATAAGGCTAGAGAGCAGCTGGTTTTCATGGACCCACATCTGCATTAAAACTTTTGGTTGTCAGTTTTGGACGATTTAAAATAAAAAGGAATTAAAATTTATAAAGTGTTGAAAATGGTTTTTACCTGAATCATCCCATTGCTCTCCTGGTGGAAGAGTCATGTCTGGATCACCGCGATAATCCATCCGGGCATATGGAAAATCTTGAATCAAAAAAAGTTGGTTGTTCAACCAATGAAAATACTCAAGCAGAAATAGAACAACCTTTGAACCCTCCTTAGGGTGACGGGCCATCAAAGCAACCCATCAAATTATCCTAGGCTCTCAAGGAAGACCAGCATCAACAGGAATATCCTACGGGGCTAACATGGGGATCCTCTCTAGAGCAAAGCTAACTATGATAAATCCATATCCAAAAATTTTCAGCTATCCATTCTTTGCTCTGGTTATTTGGCCTTTCACATTTTCCAACACAGCCTCACACCAGTTGAATATGGTGCCTCGAAAATAGTCTACAACCATTTCCATCTGGGATCCAGTAGCCACATGCAATGCTGCACTCCCGCATAGCCTGGTAACAGTGAATGCAATAACCTTAAGCTCAGGATGGTTGATATTTTTAATATCAATGCATTTGTCCTTTGTTTGATCATCACAAAACACCAATCAGAGGCTAGCAACAGACTGGCAACCTAGCCTAGTCCGAAAAAGAGATAATTGTTCGCCCCTCTTGGACAAACCAGTCAAAAAATATATGTCCTCTAGCACGATTTCGAGTCAATGGCCACCAATCACAAAACACTGGTCCTGTATGTTCCATCTGTCTACCAACCATTGCAAGAGGTCTACTTGGGCCCTCATTCCCGGTATGGCCCAAAACGTAAACAGTCTACATGCTCTCAATGCCTACAATGTGGGCATATGATTTATTGCGGTAAGATATACATCCTGATGCTCACGTTCTCGCCAAATAAGCATTTTGAGTATCCTGTAATGCAAAAAATACATATTAGAACAAGCTAGTTCGAAAAAAATTGGGCAAAAATGGACAAATTTAAATTTTTAAATTTCATTGTGCGGGGTCCACACCCGCTTCTTACAAAGAGTGTGTAGGTCCACACGTGTTGTGAGCAATAGGTGCATACTCACGACATTTTTCTTTATAGAAAAAGGTTGGGGTCTACAAGGGCAGCGTGTTGCACCTGCAGACCCCTGCGAGCGATTTTCTAAACCTATTTTTCCTTAAAAAAATCAGATTTAAAGCCTAAAAATGAAATGTAAACAGATGAAATGTAAGTTAAGGAGGATGTGGATTACCTGGAGGTGATGGATTTTCCAGAATCTCCACAAGAACTTTCTTACCCAAAAGCTCTCACTTCACACTCTAAACTCAAATGGTAAAAATGAAGTTAGAAAAGCCCTTTTTATAAGTTTTTTCGAATAAATGAATTTTTAATTTATTTATTTTTCACTTTAAAAAGGTAAATTTTTAAATACATTTTTATTTATCTTAAACAGGTATGAGTAATGTTTTGAGTTTTTGTGCAGAATATTGGATTTTTCAAGAAAATTGATCATTTTTCAACAAAGAGCGTACTTTTATCACTTTTTCAGACTCTTTCAAAAATCCACAAAAAATCAAAACATTGGAGTCCTCTTTAAGCCCTTTTCAGACTCTCAAAATATGAAAGATTGTCGATTTTTCCCCTTTTAACTCGTTAAACGGAATTAAAAGGGTGGTCCACTTACAGCTCTTTTCTGACTGTATAAACATGAAAAGCTCATTGGACTTTTGTCGTTTCAAGTTTGATACTGGTTATGAAACGTCGTGTCTTTGATCACTTTTTTACTTTTTCGGATCGGAGCCACTAATTATGAAAAGTACTCCTTGATCGTAATGGTCAAGTGGTTCTCTTGAGTATTATTTTATACTTTTTCAGGCTCAAGGGACACAAATTTACGAAAAAGGACCCCCATGGAGTTTTCTTAAGTTTTCTTTTGACTCCCTAAAATTGAAAAACACTGAGTTTTTCCTATGCTAGACCCGTTAAAATTTAACAGTAAAGGACCTATTCAATTTTAAACAGGAACAAATCACTCCTTCTGAGGGTTCGAATTTTAAACTAAGTTGGACTCATCTAAAGAATGAGCTTATAAACAAGCAAATGTTATCCTCCACAAGCTTGTCAAAAATAAAGAGTACTTGCCAGAAATGGTGCGGGAAAAGAGAGAAAAATGAACCTGTTTGTTACACTTTGTTTTTTAGAAAAGTTGTTAACCACTCTTGAACATGACACTTTTTGTTCACCTGGGTTGGAAAATCCTTTGCCTAACAGTTAATCAAACCACATTGAAAGTATTCAGCTGGTTTCTGGGTATTAGCTTTGGGTCAATTGTCACCAAACCATCTGCAGTGTTGTTATGTGTTCAAGAGATCATTTCAAACAAACCATTCATTTGCAAAATATCTATCATCCATTTTGACCATCCCTGAGTCAGTCCTTGCCGATATATTTCTTCAAAACTTGATCTATGATTTCATGTTATGGGCTTGCCTATGACGGATCGCTTTCTATCGACTTCAACTCATTATCTAGGAAGTTGATCTAGAAATCGTCAGTACCTTGAAATCTGCATGCCCTAATGGCAAGTTTTTTACCTTCAACGATAAGTTGCATCATTGACATGTTCGACTTCAACTCATTTATTCACATTTCATCGATTGTATTGAGTACTTTAAGAGCCATTAACATTACTGGTGGTTTCTCTCACACCTGTTAATAGTTCACATCATTGACTGGTAATCAAGTGGTGTCTACCAAGTTCTACTTAAATATATTCATTCACATGGATAGAATCGTACTAGTTCAGGAAGAGGAAATCAAGACCCTGGATCTAGTTTCTACCATCCAGGTTACGAGTAATTTTGTTATTCATTATACAGTCGACTATTCATAAACAGATGGTTGTGCCCATACTATGTCTACACATGTCTATACTCTTGATGTATTACAAAATCATTCCTGTATCAGAATAGTTTGGTTAGTTTTCTAGTCAGTTTTGATCTGAGTATGGGAATGCCTACCTCAGCGTTGATATGTCTACATATATATATTTTGCATTGAATGTTTTTACAAGTTCTGACCGGGGTGTCCATAGGATGATCCTTTAAATGATAAAGTACTTCACTCTTCATTAATGAAAAACTCTATCTTCATCTATTATAGACTTCGCACTTTAGGGGGCAATCTGTTGCACTAAAAATTGTCACCTTGACATTCTGTAATCTGTGTGAGTCCATTATCACTCATACTTTCCTCCTTTACAAGTCTTAAGGCTCAGTTCCTCATATCAAGCCTTGAAAATAAGAGAAATCCCTCAAAAGTCTCTAAAACTCTGGTACCGCACTTTGACTTTGCATTACCTGTGGTCCCGCACCTAATGGTCATGTCTCCTGCACACCTAACTGCTCTATCTCTATGTTATGGGTGTGGGCCCCTGTAAAAGTTAAAAAGGCACGAGTACATTCTAAAAGCTCACTTTTAGTCATTTCTAGAAGCTTTTGGAAGGAACCTTGAAGTGGCAAGTTCGCTCTCTTAAGGTTCATGCATCCCATACCTTAAGGACCTAACCCCTTAATGTGAGGAGCTTATCCCTTTGAAGGAGGATTCTATCCCTTCATAGGTGGACTTGTAACCTCCTCCTCTACACTATAAAAAGAAGCATTGGGCTGGTTACTGGGGGCGTTAAATGCTGAATATTTTTGACGTGAATGTTGTTGGAACTTAGTCTTCTTTAGTTGAGTTTTATGAGGAGAGATTACATACCTCTAAGATCTCATTTGGAAGAGTGCAAGGCTTGTCAACGTAAAGGAAATTCCTGTTTCGGACCCTAGGAAGAGCTTGTTCAACATCAAGGCTGAAAAGGTTGTAAGGTTCTTCTACTTCAAAGTTAATACAAATAAGTTTTTTTTTCTCAATAGGCTGTTGATTCATGGTTTATTTTATGGATTCCTTGATCACCATAATAGACATGATTTATGATATTTTCTATGCAAGTGCTATTTAATGTTTGCTTGTTTGTGATTGTAGGTCTTCAAAGATAACTCTTTCGAATGATTGAAGGATCACTACTACGAACAAGTGTTGGATCTAAGGTAGGGTCTTATCACCTTTATAGTATTTATTAATAAATCGCATATGTCTAGAAAAAGATAGATTTGTGTGTCTATTTGTTGTTAGACTATCTTCTAATACTAAGGAGATTGGTCTCGTCCAGAAGATCGATTTATCCGTCCAACAGTAAGAGTATAATCCTTCTGATCCTCTGAGGCAGATGCAACGGGTGTTGGATCCTTGGCAAATGCTCTTGGCATATCATTGAGCTCCAGTATGCAAGGTATATGGCAGTTGATTAGGTCTAGCCTAATATCCTATTTATGTAGTTGGAAGAGGATTTTCTCCATGTACTTCTTATAGTTCGGCATTCCCTGTAGTGTCATCGCCATACCCATAGAGATCTCCATCACGTTTCCTAATAAACTCTTCCTTAACCAGTACAAGTATAGGGTTTGCTTGAACTATGTGATTCTTCCACGGGTGTTACCCAGATCCGAAACTAGGGACCTCTAGTTATCCATTTCTTCATCTGTTATGAAACAAACTTAAGAAAAGATAGAAAATTTAGATCAACGCCTTAGAATTCAGCCTCTTCGAGGGGGCAACCTCCTTTACATTACATAAATGAACAATTCTTGGATGATTCAAATGAAAAGACATCCTCTCTATATATACGAGTCTAAGGGGTTGTTACACTAAAATTTGTCACCATGACTATTTGCAGTTAGTATGGCTCCATCAATTGTCATACTATCCTCCTTGGCAAGTCTCATACCTCTGCTCTCCATGTCAAACTCCAAGAAAGAGAGAAAGTATTTAAAAATCTATTTATCTCTGGGTACGCAATTTCTCTCGGCCTTACCTGTGTGTACGCAACCCAAGTTCACAATACCTACGTACTTGTATGCTCTGTATGTAAAGGGGTGGGTGCGTACCCCTGTAAAGGTCAAAAGGCACGAGTTTCATCTTAAAAAAGTTACTTGTGGTCATTTCTAGAGCATTCTAGAAGCTTGTTCGATGTGTATTGAGCACCTCCAGATGGTTCATGTATCCCTATGAAAGAGGAACTTATCCCATCAAGAGGGGAGCTACCCCATCCAAAGAGGGGCTTATCCCATTGATGGTGGACTTGATTAACTTCCTCTACAACACTATAAATACAGGCATTGGGCCAGAAGGGAGGGAGGTTGAAAGCTGAATATTCCTAAGGGTAGATGCTGTTGGAATTAGGACTTCCTTGTAGAAGCTTGTGAGGAGAGATTCCCATCCTTTCTTGTTTCATTTGGAAGTGGGTGAGCTTATCAAAGTAAAGGAGAACTCTTGCTGGACCCTGGGAGGGACTTGCACAACACCAGGGCTCAGGTTGTAATGGTTTCTTTTGTTTCCTATTAATAAAAATAAGTCCATTCTTCTCAACAATTTGTTATTTATGAGTTGTTTCATATACTCCTTGGTCTGTATGTTAAATATGTTTTATTTTATGAGATATTCAGGTGCTATTTAATCGTTTGATTGTTAATGAATGCAGGTTTCGGAGAGAAGGAGGAGCTCATCCGGATCGACGAAGCTCGACTACTACAACAACGTTGGACTATGGGTAGGATCTAAACACTTGATTTCTTATATGGTAAATGCATATTTAGAGAAGGATTGTTCTTAATTGTCTTGTTTGTCACTAGAAAGCCTTAAGCTTTTAGGGAGGTTGGTTTTGTCCGCAAAATTAACTCTTTCCGCCTGACAAATTTTGCAGATGAACGCTGAGAGTCGAGTCAACCCACGACCATGACCTGCAATAAAATTCCAAGCTTACAGTCAAACAACGAGGCAAACACTTTTAAATGAACAACATAATCGAAACTAGCATACAATAAAGACCCACAAGTACAGGACACAAAATAATAACCAGAGCCGAACAGACAGGGACCAAAGACAGAGACTAGGGGTCCCAGACCCGAAACATCAAAACTGTTCTCAGAACAGGGAACATCACCAGAGCGTGCAAGCAGAAACCCTCATGGAGAACCATCTCGAGAGTTGGATAAGTGAAACACTCGTGGAGCAACAACCTGAGACCATAAGATGAGACCTCACCTCGACAGAGCAACAGAGCACCAAAGTAACAACAGAATGGTCAGGGTTAGGGTTACTTCAGTATAGTGAAGAGGTGGGAGAAGCGAGACCTAAGGACAGGACAATTTTCCTCACACCATTAAATCACCAGTACCATGCCATAAAACTAATCAACAATAAAATCATCTGTGTAATCACCCAATTAATGATATGTCGTAAGTGATCAGGGCTGGTCCCTTCACAATACTACATAATACGTTTCTTTGAAGAAGCTCTAGTTATTGTGTAGTAAGGCAACAACAAAGCTAGATCCATGATCGCAAAGAAATTGAGAGAAACAGGGCCTTACAATATCACTGTTGGATTTGGCTATGACCATCTCATCTTTCCGAATGAAAATGCCAACAATGGTTGAATAGCCACTGCGAGCAATTTTTTGGAGAAGAAATTCCTCAGAGCCTGAAGATGTTGTTGTGGATTCATCCATTAGAGGTAAGCACTTAAGTCAGAAACTTGTGGGTTTCTTGATTGATTGAGAAAATACTCTCGTAACCATCATCATGGAACTCACCTATTTGTGATATCAACAAAAATATATTAGTATTTATTTTCATAAATAACAAACATGAAAGTTTACTGATATGTCCACATTCATTAGTTGTCATAATTAAATTAAATTCAAGGTTACTTGAAAAATGGATTCTATGGATAAACAATTTGCATCCTCTTTGAGAGTTGTCGACTATATTTCCAAGTAGCTCACCCTTATCTTCCTTTTGTAAGCCCAGGGAAATAGTTAATGTAACAGATGAGAAAAAAGAGTTTGAACCTCAATCCAATGGTAAATTTAACATCAAAAATACCAGAGGAAAGCTCTTATAGACTGAAAAGTAATGTCAAGATAGTTATATTCACAATTAATTCCAGTTAACTAAAAAAGTTGCATTGATGATCTGCCTTTGAATAAACCACCTTTGAATAAACCTTTTCCAATTTTTACCTTATGAAATGCAACTATTTTAGTAGTCATTCATCAGAACAATATTTGAAATACATTTGAACATATCAAACATAGAGATCGATCTAACTGCACAAAGACACCAAGAAACATACTTGGAATTAGTCCTATCGACAGACTTGGCATTAGTGCTATGGTTGATTTCCAAGTATCTATCATTATAAATACAATCAACCTCACCTTGCTGAATTAATCATATAGGCCCTATTTACTTATTCAAGTGACCTATTATATTACCTAGAGTTCCATAACATAAATGTTTCCTTTAACAAGCTTGAAATATGTTTCCTTGGGTTGAATTTGAAAGGACTAAGAGGCTTGTTTTTTAACCCTTCATCTTTGACCCACCTTGGGTTGAATTTGAAAGGACTACAAAGCTTGTTATCCACTCAATTTACAACATAATTGGCAAATGATCTGAATCCCCTCTCACCTCAACCCATGATCCCATGATCTAATTCTTTCAAAGTTGCTCATCTCTACTTCAGAGCATCTATCTACCTTTTATTTATCGTTTCCTTTCCCATCCTTCATTTTATCTTATTTCCTTTCCAATCCTTTATTTACTCTAGGATGAATCCATCTTGATAGGTTCAAAATCTATAAGGCCAACCTCCTCAAAACTGCGCAAACAGTGAAGTCCAGACTTAGAATTTCTCTCAAAATGCAAACAGTGAAGTTCAGACTTAGAATTTCTCTCAAAATGTAATCCTTTCTTGATACGGTCCATAAAAATTTACCACTTAAAATATCTTCCCCAACTCGGAAAAAATTTATGCTCGAATATATGAGGCCATTAAAATAGAGTGTGTCTTTCCAATTGATTTGTTTCTCTTATTTTGCTTGAAATATACTTCTTCCTTACGAATTCACAGACAAATAATAAAAGCTCAACATTCCCTTCTTAGCATTGGTTTAGTGGTTGCTGTGAGGTACCTTTCGTACCGAGGATCCACAATGCTTCCATATGTTTTAATGAATGATCAGGGTAGGTGGTAGTAAACGTTGATGATAGTGAATGACCTGCCTAATATAGCCTAACTTTCTCTACATAATCCAAGTCCAACTAACTTTTCGAAATATCTAATCCAACGTCTACTTACCCTACTGAAGAAAATAGGGTCTTACTAGTTATACTCAAGCTTGCTTGCTAGACCAATACAGGTGGAAATAAAGTGAACCGAACAAACCAAGAAAGTGACATCCCGTTCAAAACTAGAATAGACGAGAGGTATAGGGCCCTCTTGGGGCCCTATTTTTCCCTCCCAATTTCCATCCTACCTCAGGTGATACAAAACACGTACCTCACTCACCTTACAACTGAACTTAACTAACGAAGCTCACCAACTTCATGGCATGGATTCCTTGCATGTCATGTTCTTCGAGTCCCACATCTGCTGCGTGAGCTCTGGAACGACCAGTGCTTTGTACTACGAGGAACCTCAAGAGGTCAGGGAGAAAATCCCACCACGAATGAAGAAATGAAGACAGAAGAGAATCATGTTCACTGCAAGCTTCCTAAGGTCTGAGTTCAGCTGTCCAAGAAATCTCAAGTACAATGTCACTCCACTCATGGTCGCTGAGATTATATGATTCAAATATCCGACTGCAAAACCAAAAACCCACATAAGAAATCAACATAAAGATTAAAATTTTGTGAGAATTTAAAAACTAACATTTACATGATACAAATTGAATCACACACTAGTTGTTACTTGCTACTTACTGGTACTATATAAGAAATTAGAACCATAATCTGCATTTTTTTATTAATTCATTAAAATCAAATTGTATTACATAGATACCGAATCACTACCAATGGAAAATATAAAATAGGATAGACACTAGAAGTATAGAAACAACTCATAGCTTGTGACTATTAGTAGTCCTCTTTCAAGCCAAAATCACAAAAATGGAGCAAAGGATGATGAAATTAAAGTAAGGGGTAACATCAATTGGGGCATTACACCCTTTCCCTTCATATTTTCCAACTGCCTTTGCTGATTGAGCCATGAATTCCATGAAATAAGGAAGAAAACAAATCAATGTAAGAAAAAACTTGAATTCTAGTTGACAAATCCACTTACCCAACGGTTGGAATCCCTTCAAAGTTGCATATAACCTTAGTTTCACACCAAGGATCCGTAGAACTCCAACTTGAGAGTTGACAAATTCACTTGCCCACCATTTGGAATCCCTTCAATGCCGCATATAAGCCTCAATTTCACACCAAAACAACTTAGAACTCCAACGAACTGAATAAGGAAAATAAAACAAACAGGTCACCTTTTCTAAGAGGACACATCTAAGCACACGTTGGACACAAGTTTGGACATGTGCCAAACTCTACACACATCCCATCACTCCATGTTAGACACGAAAGATACCAGACACATAACCCCCTAGGGGCATCTCTTGCGATTTAAATCTAATTTTTTTTTCCAAATATAAGCCTGCCAAAGGGCATGTCGAATACCTCTTTGGTCAATTCCTGCCCGCTTCCATATCATGGAAACCAACCTTGTTAAGGGAAAAATTACGATGTGGAGAGTTTATGTCCTCGTGGAAATTAATAAATGCAAAGTCTTCTTGGAAGGAGTAGGAATGATGCCTTATAATTAGATATGCCTAGTATATGTAGATTTGCATAAGCGTGCAAAAGGTTGAGATGAATGTGACACACCTATGTCAGCCTTGTGCACTATGATTAGAGAGGCACTTGGAGAATTTGTAACGTATTGAGTTTGGTCACAGGTCACAAGGGCGGCCACAACATCAAGTGATCTAAACAGTGAGAGAAGTGGGACCATTGTCATAGCTGGCCACTTCAACAAAATTAGTAAAAGAACAATTTCCCTACAGTCCCACTTGCCACTTTATGAGGTATGAGGACACATGATGGCTAGGAACAAATTTTCACTGATACAGAGCTTATTGTTTTTGAATAAGGGTGAACCCCTAAGGACCATGATGATTAACTTCCAAATGCTAAGATTCTTCTTGTTGTTGCTTAATGGACTTCTTATGTTAGGGAATTTAGCCAGTTTGTGTTATTGTTGTTTGGACGCATTATAACCTCATGTTATAATTTTTTTATTCCTAAAGGGATGGTACTATTATAGTGAATGTTTGGATATGAAATCAACATAATTTTGAACATAACTAGTGCCTGTGGTAGCTATGATGGTGGGTACCAAAATATAAAAAGTCTTTCAATAAGATATGGGTATTTGAATGCCCTAAACCTCTAACTACAAATGTACCGACATAGATCTATCAAGCACCCAAAGGAAACAAAAAGATTAAGGTGCAAACCTTTTTTAGAATGCAAAACTTTATGCCTCTCAAACTTTTGATAGACCCAAATTTAAATACTAGTTCTTGTTTCCCAAAAAGCTTAGATGATCATCATTAAGTATTATTATATATAATCTATATAATACTATTAAAAATATAAGAAATGAGGTTAATATGAAAGACCAAGTTTCACAAGTTGACAACATCTTCCATGTCAAATTGAACAAGATAAATGTTTCAGATCCTTGAGATGTATGAAAATGAATACCAAATGTTTGTTTTGAAATAAGTGTTTAGTATCTAAATATTCTGGAATAGAATACAAATTTGTAATGTTTATCCAATTTATACTCAATTTTTTTTGTTAACGCTTACTGTGGCCTACTTGCATTCCTATTGTACCTCATAAGTCATTATTATAAACTAAAATGTAGAATTGCTACACATAGAAACAAGTATTTGGACATTATTCCTGTAAGCATTAAGCTTGGTAATTGATATTTGTGAAGGAAAATTATTATTTTACTTGTAGAATTGCCATACATAGAAATAAGTCTTTGGAAATTATTACCCTAAGCATTGAACTCGGTATTTGATCTGTCATGGAAAAATATTATTTTACCAAACCAAAGTTTTGCATAAAAAACTTAGTGAGAAAAAGGCATATTTGAAAACAAATCCAATTTATATAGCTTCCAAAATACTTCTTCTAAACATCAAGTGATCTAAACAGTGAGAGAAGTGGGACCATTGTCATAGCGGGCCACTTCGACAAAATTAGTAAAAGAACAATTTCCCTACAATCTCACTTGCCACTTTATGAGGTATGAGGACACATGATGGCTAGGAACAAATTTTCACTGATACAAAGCTTATTGTTTTTGAATAAGGGTGAACCCCTAAGGACTGTGATGATTAACTTCCAAATGCTAATATTCTTCCTGTTGTTGCTTAATGGACTTCTTTTGTTAGGGACTTTAGCCAGTTTGTGTTATTGTTGTTTGGACGCATTACAACCTCATGTTATAATTTTTTTATTCCTAAAGGGATGATATTATTATAGTGAATGTTTGGATATGAAATCAACATAATTTTGAACTTAACTAGTGCCTGTGGTAGCTATGATGGTGGGTACCAAAATATAAAAAGTCTTTCAATAAGATATGGGTATTTGAATGCCCTAAACCTCTAACTACAAATGTACCAACATAGATCTATCAAGCACCCAAAGGAAACAAAACAATTAAGGTGCAAACCTTTTTTAGAATGCAAAACTTTATGCCTCTCAACCTTTTGATAGACCCAAATTTAAATATTAGTTCTTGTTTCCCAAAAAGCTTAGATGATCATCATTAAGTATTATTATATATAATCTATATAATACTATTAAAAATATAAGAAACGAGGTTAATATGAAATACCAAGTTTCACAAGTTGACAACATCTTCCATGTCAAATTGAACAAGATAAATTTTTCAGATCCTTGAGATGTATGAAAATGAATACCAAATATTTTTTTTGAAATAAGTTTTTAGTATCTAAATATTCTGGAATAGAATACAAATCTGTAATGTTTATCCAATTTATACTCAATTTTTTTTGTTAACGCTTACTGTGGCCTACTTGCATTCCTATTGTACCTCATAAGTCATTATTATAAACTAAAATGTAGAATTGCTACACATAGAAACAAGTATTTGGACATTATTCCTGTAAGCATTGAGCTTGGTAATTGATATTTGTGAAGGAAAATTATTATTTTACTTGTAGAATTGCCATACATAGAAATAAGTCTTTGGAAATTATTACCCTAAGCATTGAACTCGGTATTTGATCTGTCATGGAAAAATATTATTTTACCAAACCAAAGTTTTGCATAAGAAACTTAGTGAGAAAAAGTTATATTTGAAAACAATTCCAATTTATATAGCTTCCAAAATACTTCTTCTACTTCAATTAGTACATGTAACCTAGCTTGCCTTTATATTTATGTAACAATTATAGTAACTCAAAGTATACTATTAAGGTAAGGTTACTGTTACTGGTTCCATAACTCATAGACAACAACAAATATGTTATATAGCTTCCAAAATACTTCAGGTACGTCAATAACACAACCAATTTAGCTTACCTTCATATTTATGAAACAAATATACAACTCAAAAGTATACTATTAAGCTATGGATACTGTCATTGGTTCCATAACTCATAGAACAAAACAAAGTAGGTCATAATGGCTCCAACCCCGTCACATTATCTATGCTGTTTCCTTGTAATTTAGTCTAGCCAAAGAGAGAGTTTCAAGAAAATACACACTATAAATTTAAGAAACTGTGGACAAGAGGACATAATCATCGCCATCACTTTAATAAACCCTTGTTAATTAAGAGGAAATAAAAACAGTGTGAATCAAAATGTTACTAATGGGTACACTTCGATTTTTCTATGTAGAAGTCCATGATCTCAGAAACAACTTCCAAGAATGCAAAGTCACTCCATCCACGAAGAATTGCTTCCTTTGCCTCCTCCACAATGTTCTTAATCACTTACGACTTGTTGAGGGAATCTCTACACATCATACAGGCAATCTCATATGGAGTAAGATCGACTGATGCACCCTTCTTAAGCATCATTGTTGAAATTTGCAGTACACGAGAACACGCCTGAGATAGGGACCAACCATGAGACTTTGACATTTGAATATCCATATCGACATATAAAAAAATTATATATTGGAGAGTTTCAGGATCTTAAGGTTGTTTAGTCTGAGGCTAGTAAAGCTACTCAAATGTACAATCTTCAAACTGTAACTAAAATGAAAATAATAGTGTTAGTGATAGTATTAACCCTTTGCACTGCAAGTTAAGTCTAAAAAATATTTTCATTGACCCACTAGTTACTATTTCACATCATTTTACATAAGATGTAGAGCTAAATTCAATCTCTGTATCATGTAAAAAAACTCAATTTTTGAAATTTATAAGCATCACTTTCACAATAGAGCAATATGAAATTTTCAGAATACATTATCTGAAAAATCAACAAATATAACATGCTACCTCTAGTAGACAATATCCATGGTCTATAGGAACAAGATTAATTGATGTTTGTTCACCTTCATTACAAATGAGGATATTTCCACCATGCCTATCAACATTTTCCAACTTGATGTCCAAGATAGTAATTGTGTGTACTTCATGAACCATAAAAGTTGTAGGACCCATGTCTTCACAACTGCTTTCACAATTTACAAACATATGTAGAGAACTTATATTGTTTTCTTGGACTGAACCACCCATGGATTTTGCATTGTGAAATGCATAATGAAAGCATAAAATCATCATAGTAGGAGGGACACCTGTGAAACCTGACTCATCACTAGTCAATTTCTGAGGTCCAACAATAAGATGGTTTGAGCTTGCGAAGCTCACGCAGCAGATGTGGGACTCAAAGAACATGACGTGCAAGGAAACCATGCCATGAATTTCACCATGAATGAAGAAATGAAGATGAAAGAGAATCATGTTCACTGCAAGCTTCCTAAGGTTTGAGTTCAATTGCCCAAGAAATATTGGGCAGCATGTCTCTCCACTCTCCGACTTAAAAACCAAAACCCTAGATAAGAAATCAACAAACCCTAAACCAAATTGATTCAACTGTAAACACTAAACCTTAAGCTCAATTAACCAATATATAGAACCTAGACCCTAAGCATAAGATGAAATGAATTGAGATACAATTCTACTTACAACTAGGATAAATGGGCTTGAGTGTCCTCAAGAAAATGTCATACAGGGCATCATTGTCAAGAACTATACACTCATTTGTGTTTTCCACTAACCGATCAACAAAGACTATAATGTTTCTCGAAAAGGGAATGTGAGAAGTAAAACATTTATAGAATTTGGAGATGGGTTTGGAGCACAACCCTGAAACAAAGAAACACTGTTAGAATCTTAGTTAATTAAAATTAGAAAGACAATATAACATGGTAGAGCTTCAGGAAACTGTGACAGAGTTTACCTCGGTGCAGATGATATTTCTTACTCGACAAGTGAGGGAGCTGAGAGGCCACTACCTTATACAAGCTCTCCAGTAACATCATCCACAACACAACATAGTGAAAGAGTTTACCTGTAACAACACAGACAAGGGTTCTCATTTTGTGGTAGCTGTCCTCCCATAACTAAAATTCCCACCATTCCGCCCATAACTAAAGACCATGATATAGTACTGTTAACACATGTCAATGAAGTAGAATAGATGTCAAAACCCCTACCCGTCGTTGATTTGGCTCATCGCGCGCCTGATCCAAAATGGATACAAAACACCCTCTAAATCTTCTAAAGATCATAACTATTGCATAAGAATAACCTTTAAAAATGGTGCATTACACTATCAGGAGCGAAAAACACAAGGAAATAGCGAAAACAGGCATATCGGAGGCTTGGGCAACAATGCATAGGAGTCATCGGATCTGACCGATCAATGGTCCATATCCGATCGGCATAACACAATTGGCGGTGATAGGCAGAGGCTATCGGAAGCGACCATATGACAGTTGCAATCGTGATTAGCGCAGGTCAACAAGGTCCGTCAATCAAGTGCGTAGGTCAATGACCCAGGTTAAATCGTAATATCACAGTTGGAAAATACAAGGAGCGCTTACCAAATGGCCCAGGGTCTATGCGATATGCGATTGCGATCATTTGCATCGCGATATCACGTCGGAGAATTATAGAAGAGCGGGGCCATATGTATACACGACTTGCGATAGCTGGACCCAACGAGGACATGAATCAAATTTGATATATTTTGAGATCCGGAAACAGGGCTTTTTCTTTGTATATCGCGATTTTGTTAAATAAATGAAATACAAAGGAATGCGCCTGAATGCGATATAACCAGACCCAACAGAACTTATAGATGCAAATGCATAACATTTCAAGTCCGCCATAAAGCCATTTTGCGATATATTCAATGTTTTAATGTATTTTTCAAATACAAAGGGAACCGCGGAACAGGGGCATTGCGACTTGCGATAAGCGATTATAGGCAGACCTGATAGGAGTATAGAGCAGATTTAACGATTTTTGAAGTCCGAAAAATGACAGATTAGTGAATTTTCCTGTGTTTTATAGTGTTTCTTTGTGAAAACAGAGAACACTATTTTTGGGGATTTCAAAGGCCTGATGGTCCCTTCCATTGCAGAACAGGTGGCCACCTCCCCTGAAGACGGTATGTCATGATTGCTAACGCTCAGAAGGGGATTCGAGCAGATAGAGGCTGGGAGCTAGAGAGCCCGAGAAGAGGAAATGGACAGACAACGCTGATTGGCTTTAAAGCCACAGAATGACAGAGATAGGGAAGGCAGTACTAAGACAGAGAGAAAACAGAGACAGAGAGTGAAAGAAAGAGTTTGTGTACTCAGAGAGGCTTGAGGGATTCAAGCAAACTCTTGTTGTTTTGTATCTATGTGTTGAGACTCAATTTGAGCTCACACTTTGTAAAACTCTACTCTTGAAGACATAATAGAGAGGTCACCACTGAAGGCTGGACCAGGGGACGTAGCCCAAGAGTTTTGGGTGAACTCCATATTAAACTTGCTGTGTTTATGTGTGTTTGTCTATTATGTTTCTCTAACTGCTCATTGTCTATATTATTCACAATCTTATCGATCAGTTGCACTAAGTAGTATAGGAAAATTCATGTACATGAGTCTGTAATACCTTATAAGTAATTTAAGATCTACATTTTCAGATCAGGTGGTATTAGAGCTTTTGGTTTTTGGTTTGTTAAGGTTAGACAAGCTTGTGTTGGACTTTTTTTTGAATGCTAACTAGGTCAGATCTCAAACTAGGAAAAGGAGAACTTATTGAGGCCAACCCAGAAATAGGAAGAGTCTATCCTAGGAGGAGAATGGCAGAAGAAACTCATATTGAATCAAAATCTCATTTCATGGAAAGCTTTATGGCCATGAGGGACATGGTAGAAAATATGTATCGAGAATTCAAGAAAGGTCGAGGTGAAAGTACTTCAACCTCCAAATAAGATCAAGGAGCAGAAGAACCTTCTCTAGATGCCCTAGAGGGCAAAGGGAAAGGGGAAAATCCTACTCCATCATCCTCATCTCCTAGTCCTGAGAAGAAAAAGAAGAAGACTTATGTGATTAAATTAGATGTAAAATTTGAATTGCCAATTTATGATGGGGAATTAAATGCAGAAAAGCTAGATAGCTGGATTAGACAGATTGATGTATATTGCAGGGTGTAGAACATCAATTCAGAAAGGAGAAATATTCAGCTGGCCAGCCTTCACCTTGGAGGAACTGCCCTAGTGTGGTGGGAAGGCAGGACACAAGCTGATTTGAAGAAGCATGGTAAATTTCTTTCTACCTAGAGTGAATTTGTTTCTGCCATTAAAAAATAATTTTATGCACTAGCTTATATGCAACAAGCAATGATGAGTTGGCAAACTCTTTTCCAATTAATGGGGCAAAGTGTACAAAGCTATACCTAGGAATTTAGAAAAAGAGCTTTAATTCTAGGCATTTCTCTAGACTCACCTAAAACTTTGTTTAAGTATATAGGTGGTCTGCATAGCTATTTGAGGTACACCATTCTCATGCTTAACCCCACTAGCATAGATGAGGTATCCATTCAAGCTACACATCTAGAGGCTAGAGGCAAGAATGTGAACCCAAAGATTGGGGGATCATCAAAACCCACTGTAAGCAAGAACAAGGAAAAGAAGAAACAGAAACGGAAAGAGAGGAAGGCAAACGCTGTACAGAAAGATAAACCTTCATGCACTCATTGCAAGAAGGATGGACATGATGATGCACATTGATGGTCTTTGCATTTGGAGCTGAAACCCAAGGTGTTCGATGGCAAGAAGAAGAAGACTGTTGCTGCTATTCAGAAGGATTTGGGGTCAGACTCAGGTGATGAAACAACAATCACAACCATAGGTATAAAAAGGTAAAAATTTTGAAGCATCTACTAGTAATTATGCACGATCTATTGATAATGAAGAAAACGAGAGGAAAAGACATGAGCTTTTTCATATTAGAGTTATTTCCAAGCATCAAAAGATTGATACTTTATTTGATAGTGGATCACAAGTAAACTTGATTCTGAGCAATTGTAAAGAAGTGGATACTACGACACCTCACAAGAAGCCATATCCATTTTGTTTTGGGTTGTGAAAGCAAAGCTACAAGTGACTAGACAATGTAAACTTAGGTTTGCTATTGGGTCAACATTTGTAGATGAGGTTGAGTTAGATATAATTCCATTAGATATATGTGATATTGTTTTATGAAGTCCTTACTTGTATGATAGAAAAGCCATTTTCTATAGAGATCAAAATAAGTATCAACTCACCAAAGGTTGAATAGAATATATTATAAGAGCTCATAAACTCAAAAATAATTACACTCTCATAAACTCAGGGCAGATGAAAAGAATTGTAAATTCATGCAAGCAATTTTTACTAATGGTTGTAAAGGAAAATAACCCTGATAAAACCAATATATTTGAGGGCTGTGATGCTAAACAGAAAGCTGATTTAGAAAAAGTTGTTTTAGAATATGATATCGTATTTCAAGAACCTAAAGGTCTGCCACCCAAAAGGGAAATAGTACATGATATTCATTTGCAGCAAGATGCTCCATTACCTAACATCAGAATGTATAGGTTATCCACTTTAGAGAATGTAGAGATCAAGAAGCAGGTACAGGAGCTGCTCGAGAAAGGGTTCATAAGACCAAGCACATCACCATGCAGATCTCCAATTGTGTTGGTGAGAAAGAAAGATGGTTTGTGGAGGTTGTGCATTGATTACAAAGCACTGAATAAAATAACGATAAAGAATTGTCATCCTCTTCCTTGCATTGATGATTTATTAGATCAGCTGAAAGAAGTAGTTTACTTTTCCAAGTTGGACTTGCGTAGTGGGTATCATCAGGTCAGAGTAGTAGAACAAGATGCATGGAAGACTGCTTTCAAAACAAAGCAAGGGCTGTATGAATGGATGGTTATGCCTTTCGGCTTAACTAATGCTCCTGCCACTTTCATGAGAGTTATGAATGATGTACTCAAGCCTTTTATTGATGATTTTGTAATTGTGTATTTAGATGACATTCTTGTTTTCAGTAAAACATGGGAAGAACATTTGAAGCATGTAAAGTAGATTCTAGATGTTTTGAAAAAGGAAAATCTCTATGTTATGTTATCAAAATGTGTATTTGGAAAAACAACTTTAAATTATTTGGGTCATATTGTAGGGGGTGGTGAATTGAAGATAGATCCCTCTAAGGTTGAAGTCATTTTGAACTGTCCTAAACCCCAATCTGCTATAGAAGTTAGGAGCTTTCCTAGGAGCAACACAATATTGGAGAAAGTTTATTGCTAACTTTTCCTTGATTGCAACTCCCTTACATGCTTTAACAGGATTGAACAAGGTGTTTCAGTGGGGAGGCAAACAACATAAATCCTTCAATATCTTAAAAGAAAAAATTAGTACATCACCAGTACTAGCACTGCCAGATCTTCAACATCCATTTGAGATCGAAACAGATGCCAGTGTGACTATGCCATGGGAGCAGTGTTGATGCAACATGGTAAACCCATATGCTATCATTCTGAGACATTTAATTCTGCAGTAGTTAATTATCCCACATATGATAAAGAATTGTATGCATTAGTACAGAGTGTGAAAAAGTGGAAACGTTACTTAATGAGCAAAGAAACAATCATCCATACCGATCATCAACCACTTCATTATTTGCACTCACAAACTAAATTGCAGCAGTCAAGACACTATAGGTGGATGGGTTTTCTACAACAGTTTCATATTTTCATCAGATATAAGAAGGGCATACACAATAAAGTTGCAGATATGTTGTCCAGACCAATCATAAATGCATCTACTATACTTAAGCATAACTCAGTAATGCATGAAAGCTAGATTGAACAATATGCCCAAGATATAGATTTTAAATATGTATATGCAACTTTAAGTCATGGCAAACAAGTAGAAGAATTGGATTATTATGTTAAGGACCAACTCTTGTATCATTTGGGAAAGTTTATGCATTCCACAAACTAAAAGAGTTAACATAATTTGGGAAGCACATACTTCTCTTATATCAGGTCATTTTGGTGTAAGTAAAACAGTTGCACAACTGCAAAGGTTCTGCTATTGGCCAAGAATGCATGAAACAATTTCTAGATATATTAAAGGGTGTACCATGTGTGCTAAAAGCAAGCCCAACAATAGAAAATTAGGCGTGTACACTCCACTTCTAGTTCCTTCTCGTCCTTGGGAAAGTGTTTCCACAGAATTTGTTGGGGGATTGCCAAAATCTAGAAAAGTTCATGACTATTTATATGTTTTTGTGGACAGGTTCAACAAAATGTGTATTTTAATAGCTTGTAACAAGAAAATTAGAACTGAACAAATAGCGAAGTTGTTCTTTCAGCATGTCTAGGTTCATTTTTGGTTACCCACTTCCATTATATCTGATCGAGATTCCAGATTTGTTGGGAAGTTTTGTTCAAGTCTGTGGGAGTTGATGACACCAGATTGAAGAAGAGCACAGCCTTTCATCCACAAATAGATGGCCAAACAAAGGTAGTCAACAGGACAATGATCCAATTGCTCAGGTGCTATTGTAGCAAGAATTGTAAGCTTTGGGATGAACATTTGTGTTATGTGCAACATGCTTACAACCGTGCTAAACACTCTTCTACACAAAGATATCCTTTTGAGACTTGTTTTGGTTTTACACAAAGTCTCCCTTGGATTTTGTCTTTGGAAAAGACATAGCAGTTGATGGAAACAATGATGTGGACAAAGCAACCAAGTTCATTGAACAGATCTAAGAAATTCACCAGGCAGTGTAGGAACAACTGGAAAAGAGCCACACCAAGTACAAGGCAAGGCATGATAAACATTGAATTGAACATAGCTTCCAAGTCGGTGACCAAGTCTAGCTGTACATTAGCAAAGACAAAATGCAAGGTGAAGGAAAGAAGCTGAAGCCAATAAGGTATGGTCCTTTCAAGATACTTGAGAAAATTGGTGAAAATGCTTTTCGCCTTGATTTGCTAGCTTACATGCATATCTATTCAGTAGTTAATGCAGAGAACTTGAGACTGTTTGAACCTTCATTGATTGAATATCTCGAAGAGCAAAGTCATTTTCCCTCTATTGATGGTCTCTTGCCTAAATATCTCAGTGAGTTGCAGGAAGATACAGTTCTGGACAAAAAGTGACAACTATGTGTAGAGGGGATATTGAGTACCTCGGAATTGGACTCAAAGGTTCAAAACCAAGCAGTGCGTGATGGATGGAAATTGGACAAGTGAGGAAGCTGTATTCTCACTTGATCGATGCTTGAAAACCAACTTTTGGTGGTCCAAAAGCTTTTCCAATGGGAAGGCGTGATCCAAAATGGATTCAAAGCACCCTCTAAGTCTTCTAAAGATCAAAACTATTACATAAGAAGAACCTTAAAAATGGCAGATTACACTATCAGGACTGAAAAACATAAGGAAACAATGAAAACATGCATATTGGAGGCTTGGGCAGCAATGCACAGGAGCCGTTGGATTTGGCCGGTCAACAGTTTAGATCCGATCAACATGTCACAATCGGCGGTGACAGGCGGAGGCTATCGGAGGTGACCATATGACAGTTGTGATCGCAATCAGCGCGGGTCAACGGGGATCGCTAATCAAGCGCGCAGGTCGACAAACTAGGTTAAATCACAATATCGCATTCGACAAACACAAGGAGCGCTTACCAAACGACCCGAGGTCTATGTGATATGCGATTGGGATCAATCACATCACAATATCACGTCAGAGAATTACAAAGGTGTGGGGCCATATGTATACGCGATTTGCGATAGCTGGACCCGACAAGGATATGAATCAAATTTGATATATTTTGAGATCTGGAAAAAGGGATTTTTCTTTGTATTTCACACTTTAGTTAAATAAACAAAATACAAAGGAATGTGCTTGAATGTGATATAACCGGACCTGACGAAACTTATAGATGAAAATGCATAACATTTCAAGTCTACCATAAAGCCATTTTGCGATATTTTCAATGTTTTAATGTATTTTTCAGATACAAAGGGAACTGCGGCACAAGGGAATTGCGACTTGTGATAAGTGATTAAAAGAGGACCCAATAGGCGTATAGAGTAGATTTAAAGATTTTTGAAGTTCGAAAAATGGCAGATTAGTGAATTTTCCTGTGTTTTACAGTGTTTCTTTGTGAAAACAGAGAACACTATTTTTGGGGATTTGAAAGGCCCGATGGTCCCTTTCGTTGCAGAATAGATGGCCACTTCCCCTGAAGACGTTATACCATGATTGCTAACGCTCAGAAGGGGATTCAAGTGGATAGAGGCCGGAAGCTAGAGAGCTCGAGAAGAGAAAATGAACAGATAGTGCTGATTTGCTTTAAAGGCACAAAATGATAGAGAGAGGGAAGGCAGTACTGAGAGAGAAAACAAAGATGGAGAATGAAAGAAAGAGTCTGTGTACTCAGAGAGGCTTGAAGGATTCAAGAAAACTCCTGTTGTTTTGTATCTGTGTGCTGAGACTCAATTTGAGCTCACACTTTGTAAAACTCTGCTCTTGAAGACATAATAGAGAGGTCACCATTGAAGGCTAGACAAGGAGATGTAGCCCAAGAGTTTTGGGTGAACTCCATATTAAACTTGCTGTGTTTATGTGCGTTTGTCTATTATGTTTCTCTAACTGCTCATTGTCTATATTATTCACAATCTTATCGATCCGTTGCACTAAGTAGTATAGGCAAATCCATGCACATGAGTTTGTAATACCTTAAAAGTAATCTAAGATCTACATTTTCAGATCAATGCCACCCAAGGGACATGTGTCAAATTACAGTGAAAAGGGTAGAAGAAAATAGGTTGTGAATAGATTCAAAAGAAAAGTCTATCTAATTGTGGTTGCAGATGCAAATTATGAGGTCATTGAAGCAATTGATAGTGTGAAGAACTCCATGTTATATCAATCGGCATCTGCACCTCAAATTTATTTCATAATGTAGATGTAAGCATAAGAAAAAATTAAAGAAAAATGAAAAAGAAAGATAAAAGAAGTGTAAAAGAAGCAAGCATTAAAGTGTTTTCAGACAAAACAAAAGAGGAAAAGAAGCACTAGAGTTATTAAAGCTTAACAACTTGGGATGCTTAGCCTTCCAATCAAAACTAGTAGAGCACACTTTCTTATAAATTGATACAGAGTAATGTTGAAGGGGTTCTTTGGCTGAGTTTTTGAAGGGAATATTGTAACAAATCCTTTTGAAATGAATATAAAAACTCCACAGAGTCAAACTAAGTTGTAATTTTGTAAAAGGAAAAAAAAATGTTGAGAAATGAAGATTAACCAAAGCCATTTGAATTTAGGTTTTCCAATTTGGTTTTTAGGGTAAATATCATACATAATGTGTTGATTATTGTGTGATGGAACTATGGTTCTAAGTTGTATTATAGTGTCTTGTTGTGAAAGTCTCAGACTATACGAATGCTGATTCTTGCTTGAAATCATTTTTTACTATTCACTAGTTGATAGTTTGAAAGGCCTTGTGCTGTATTAACCAGCATCTACACCTCAAATTAATGTTACAATGAAAATGCAAGCATAATACAAATTTAAAGATAGATAAGGTATGATGGAGCCAAACATTAAACTGTTGCCAAAAAAGACAAAAGAGGAAACGAAACACTAGAGCTAGGGAAGCTTAACAATTGGGAATGCATGGCCTTCCAATTAAAACTATTAAGACATGGAAAGGTAGAGGGGGTTCTTTGGTTGGGATTATGAAGGGAATGCAATAAAAAATCCTTCTGAAATGAATGTAAATTCTCTAGAGAACCAAGCTAAATTGTACTCCTGTAAAAATTTAAAAGTTATTGAGAAATGAAGAGTGACCAAAGCCATTTGAATGTTATTTTCCTGTTTGGGTTTCCAAGGTAAATACTACATCCGATATGTTAACTATTGTGTGATGGAATTGTAGTTTTAAGTTAAATTCTAGTGGAATATTGTGAAAGTTTCCAACCATATCAATTTTAATTCTTGATTGAAATCCTTTTTTATTATTTTCTTATTAACCACAATAGTTAGGTGGATTGGATTAGCCATCCTTTGATTTATATCTGACCAATTATTGTGATAGGTGAGCTACTACCATGGTTGCATTCCCCAACTAGATTGTTATTTCCAACTCCCTATATTTATCAATTCAACTCCATTTTAGACTGTTGGGATCTTGGTAGAGTCATATAAACTCTCTATAGTGATCGATTATTATCTAGAAGGTGAATTGAGTCACCCATACCCCAGTAGATCCTTTTAGAAGTTGTTTTGAAGATGCATGATCATAATTAAGTAGTATTCTTTGTTCAATACAATCAAACCATATTATGGAAACAACTCCTCGATCTCCTATGTTGAAATTTATTCTATAAACATCAACCATCAAGTAAAATGATTTTGATATGGAAATACCTTTATTTTATTAATGTTCCCAGTTCTTTGAGGGGTTAGTGCATCATATGCAACATATAAACAATTACACTTTTTTATTTGTCTATATACGATGAATGATTGAAGAAAGAAATTTTTTTTGTACGAGAATGATCCAAAGTGGTTGTTAGTCATAATTGCATGAAAATAAAAGTGTTGGGATAAACCATGTTGATAGTTGTTCATTCAATTGGTTAATGACATTTAAAATATTGAGTGAACAATAAACATGAATCACTATTAGTTGGCATCATAAGCAACACGCCATAGTCTTCATATTGGGAATCTACTTGAAAGTTGTGCAAAATATAAGCTCAATATATGGAATCTAAAATGGGTAGAAAACTAATTTGCGTCAATGAATCAACCTTAAAAGAAACTAAATCCAATCTAGAATAAATTTAAGTGACAATTTTTTTTTTTTTTTTTTTTTTAACTTTGCATATAATCCATGTTAGTGAAATGGAAAAGTCAGTGACATACCTTTTATAGATCACATTGGCATCAAAGTAGATTGAGTCCTTCCTTTTAGGGAAGCATATAATGGATGCCCATTTGATTGGATAAATTGTTAGAGGATGGATTAGTATCTATTTACCTTGAGATTGACAAAAGAAGAAGGGGAATGTAACACTTAACTAAACCATGGATGATCATCCAAAGGCTAGAAATGCTAAACTACAAATAATTTGCTTGGAGAATCTAATGAAAAAAATGACAAGCCTATGGATTGATTAAAAAAGTAGGGGAAAGAGATCAAGGTCATAAAGGAGCTAGTACAAACTTAGACGAGTCATATTCGAATAAAAAGAAAAAGGAACCAAAGACAAAGATTAAGAGTGAGGCAAATATGGGAGGATGCAACAATAATAAAACTCATGTATCTTTCCGTTAGGAGGCAAAGGATCACTTTAAACCATATGTAAGAAAAGGGAATGTTGTTAAATCAAATTACTTGTTTCATTGAGAGGTGCTCTACAAACTAGCACGGGGGAGATGTTGTAGGGTCACGTAAATGAAACATTAAATTGAAAAAATGATAATAATAAAACATAATGTCAGCGCAATTAATAAAGTCATAAAAATTATAATTCGATTCAATTAAATTTGATATATATTAATCTTTTTTTATTAGTGAAACTATAAACAATTTTTGTAGACAAAAATCATAATATGCATATCAGATTAAAAAAATAAATAAATTAAATAATTATAAAACATGTCAAAGAAAAATGTGAAACACATATATTTGTAATTTTTTTTTTTTGTAAGCTTGGTAGATCCTTCCTTTTCATTAGAATATGAACAAGTTACACCCACATAAAAACATGTTAGGTGGTCTCAACTTTCCCATCGGGAAACCAAGTCTGTTGACCACCTAACCACATGATAAGCCATCTAGTAGCAAAAAATACTAAGTCTATCTATCCAAGCTATATAAGTATGATTATCATTTCCACATCCATACTATATTTACCTATACATATATATGATTGTAAACTGGAAATTAAAAGCTATCCACATAATGAAATAAAAAATAATTGAAAGCTAACAAACTATTCATCCTTCTCGGCAGAGGCAGATGAAACCGGTGTTGGATCTTTAACACTAGAGCCTGACATCTTTGTCGGTGAAAGCTAACAAGGGAAGTATCTCTCCATCAACTAGTAAAGATACATAGTATGTTTAAATTGAGTCATTTTCCCTCTAGTGTGACCAGGATGAGGAACTAGGAGTCTCTAGTCCTCCATTTCAACTTCATTTATGATCACTTGTTGGTTTAGTTTCTCCTCCCATTCTTCTATCAACCTTCTGATCTCACCGCTGGTGCCTTCCTTGCATGCGGCAACCGCTTCATTTATTAGGTTAGCCACAAGATTTCTTCCACATCGCTTACTCGAGGAGATTGGTTCATCCTCCGCCTCAGCCTCCTGAATTATCTTGCGTTAACCCTTCCCTTTCACCATTTTTCCCATTGCCTCACTATCTTGGTGCCTTCCTGTCAAATTCTGTGGAAATGGGGAGGCTGGCCTCGATGCTTTTCGTGCCCGAGACTGCTTACCATGCCGAGGACCTGATATCAAAACACAACACCAGAATTTCCAGAACATTATATTATATTTTTTCGTCGCCCGCAGGCTCTACCATTCCCCAAAGTTCGCCACCCCTGGTTCAATTGCATAACAATAGAATTTAAGGATCCCATACCCAGCATGTCCATTACCCACACCTTGGTATAGGTTCCTTTTCCTTAGCTAATGCCCCAACATAATTAATGCCTTACAAACGATTCGACCCCTGCCTTGGGTATGAGGCCCCAACGATTGGCCATTCACAAGCCCTTTAGTAGGGTGCCCCAAGGCCCCAACGATTGGCCATTCACAAGCCCTTTAGTAGGGTGCCCCAACCCACTAATGCCAAGCCTCTCGCCTCTATTGCCAACATTTGTATGGCTAGTCCCCGAACCCAAGTGACTCAGCACCATCTCAGCATCACCCTTACTGACACGGTAACACGAGCTCTTAGCATCTAGCACCAAGAGACAAACATCCAACTTTCTTCTTATCGCTTGAATTCCATTCAACCATCTGAGGCTGGCATGTCTAACACCATATTCATTCCCAATCCAAGACCCTAGATGACCCTGCCCATCGAAAACATCCCCACAACTTTTTCGACTCAAATGTTGGATGCCTACCTGTCAAAACCTCCACAACAACCTCAGTGAAGACAATATGAAAAACAATGACAATATCATAGGCATTGACAACATCCTAGCTCCCGTCCCCCTGGTTTACAAGATGGGCTATACAAGAGCATACCCACAGGCTGACACCCTTGTTCTCAAGCCAGATAAGCCCCATACGAGAGAGGAAAATCCCATAGTGGATTGATGCCAAGGAGGTGCCAGTGTAGCTGGGGTTCTGCCACTAGACTCCTGATGCTATGCACTTCCCCTAACCCGATTTACTCCCACCCACAATCCAATTTCCCCCATACATATCCCAATTAACAAACTAGATAGAGGGAAACATGATGGAGAGAACAAAGAACCAATTTACATACCCGGCAGCCAACATTTGGATCCGATAGAACCTCCACCTCTTCTGAATTTACTGCTCCATTCTTGCCTCTGGGATCTCTACACCTTCTCTCACCTTACTGCTATCCTTCACAATGATCCAGAAACTTACCAAAGTGTTTTTGCCACCTTTCTTCATGACAGATTCTTAAACATCCAAAGGCCACCGCACCCATCATTCCTCTGCGTACTCATCATTAAGACTGTCTTAATGGATCTGTCCGATGTCTCGCACCCCAATCGGGGGTAAACACATATATTTGTAATTATATGTATTTTGGGTTTTAATAAAACTAAAAAATGATGTGATTTTTTTTTCAAAGTAAATCATCCTCTCTCTCAACCTAAGGGTGAAAGTGAGGGTTAATATAGCAATATTCATAGGCACATAGCCATTACAACAATATTTCTCATCATCATGTCACTCACAAGGAATTGGACCCAAGGTGGGGGGGGGGGATGATAACCATTCTTCCCAACCACCCACGACAACCCTAGTTGACACATGAAATTCATATAATATAAATATTATTATTAAGAACTAGTAGAGGTCCATCTTAACTCCATATCTACTAAGCATTGAGAGAAATCAAATCTCTTGAGGTTCAAACATTTCCTCAAGTTTTGTAGTCAAAAAGAGGTTTGCATCTTGAAAGATTCCATCCCTCTCAGTGCTTGGTAGATCCAGTGTTAAGATGGATCTATGCTAGTTATAATAAATGGAGGTGTGATTCAATGTACATGAAATTCATTAGAAATCAAATAATTGTATTTGACTTTTTTGAACTCTTCAAAACCCAAAATAAGCCTCACCATTGTATTCGTCTCGTTGAGAACATTTTTACGATATAAAATTTACTTAAATCCAACACTCAGATTGAAAGATATGGCCATTTAAGGTCCGATCATTAATCTTATGCCTTGGATAGGGCCCTGTCACATGGCACCCACATGGTTCCAATGTGGCATGCCAAATCATTGCCATGTCATCCTCACATGGTTTCCACCGTGGATTTTCCATGTCACCATATGCAGACCTTCCCTTGCCTTGGAGTAACATTCACGTAAGAATAATAAGTGCGCGCACACACACACACACACACACACACACACACACACACACACACACACACACCACACACACCACACACACACACGTAAGAATAATAAGTGCGCACACACACACACACACACACACACACACACACACACACACACACACATCAAACTAAGCTATATGTCACAACCTTGTCCCCCCTTTGGCCATTAATGACCATAGCTCATAGATGGCGATTAATGGCCCACATTAAATTTCAATTCCATGTAACCCCATCCTTGCCCTTTTTCAATATCATTGAGCATGCCTCCCCTCTTTATGCCCAGGGTAGGGACAAACTTTTCTACCATGAATTGGCAGGAGACTGCCTATCCTGCGATGGAATTTCCTTAGTCCTCTTTTGTGCACATATTTAAATCTTTAGGGTGCCTCCATTATAATCGCCAGGGTGATTTCAACATTAGATCCTGCCAGAATGGCATCATGCTGACGTCTCACCCACCACGTGGCTTCCTCAGGGAGTGCCACATGTCACTTAGTTATAGGCCACTTTTCCCTACTAAAGGTCCATTTTTTGGTGACGCGTGTCCCACCTTGAGGGCGCTATGTCACTCTCCTTCCATGTTATATGCCACATTGGCCATGGGCCCTGCCAAACCCTTGACCTTTGGTAAAAGTAAAATTCTATGTTATATGGAAATTTGGAAACCGTGACCCTTTTGGAATTCTCAACCTTTTTCTCCTAAGTCATTATTCAAGAAAGCCCAAACCAAAGCCTCTAGGTTCTGTCCATGTGTTCCATCCCTTGGTATTACACTCTTTGAGGATTCAACAATGACGATTAAATTACAGACCCCCTCTCTCTTCCATCAAGCAATCCACCTCCACTATTGATTTGCATAAGCACCAGGATTCGAGCACATGGTCATGGTACTTGGCCTTGTGGGTGCGATAATACTTGAGGGCATATCCCTTCGAAACCTAAAAGTTCCCCATCTTGCACAATTACATATATGTATATTCTTATATCCCCGTCAAGCTATCACTCCTGAGATTGGCCATGAATTGACCGTTGTGCATTAATAAAACATGTATGTGCATCGGTAGCATATGCACAATGCGATCCTTCAAATATTATAATATCTCAGCCATGCATACATAGCCATAACCCAGGGCTATCCCTCCCAAGCTTTTTATGGTTTCAACTTCACCTATTAAAATATAGAGCCATAACTTTTGATCTCTTCAATTTATTATCCAAGGCCTAATAGGAAAAATATTACACAAAACAAAGATCCAACCATCTCCCAATACTCAGGAAATCTAAACAATATTCTAACTCTAGAAACAATAGCAAGATCATATAACCATTGCATAAGATCCATTCAACTAAAATTTATAATTATATTGGACATAGTGTTGGGTTGTGTTATATTCTTTCCACATAGTTAATAGGGGGTTTAAGGGGTACCCGTAACCCCACTTTATGGGGTCCGGGGCAACGCCCCAAAAATTTTTGGTTTTGGACCCTATGATAGGTTGGGCGGACCCACCTATGGTTTTGTGCATGATTTTCGCACATGTTTCTTGGACGCGATGGTTTTCGGTCCATGGTTTTGGATGCGATGGTTTTCGGTCCATGGTATTGGATGCTTGGCATGTATAAATATGTATTGTAACATTGAAAGGAACATAATGAAAAATCAAGCTGGTAGTCTCGGTTTTGAGATCCAGTGGGAAATCTCTGTGTATATGTGTTTTATGTGTTATGCTCTCACATTTTTATTTTTTTTACGATTTAGAATTCGTATGCAGGTAATTTCCGTACGGGGTTAAAACCTACAATCCCTTTCGTATTATTTTATACTTTTTTGGACTTTAGGGATTATGCCATGAAAAAGGACTGCTAGAGTTTCCTTTTTATCCCTTTTCAAACTCTCTAAACATGAAAAGGACCGAGTTAACCTTGTTGTTAAGTTCCTTAAAACAATAGCGACAAACTTGTCCATTCGGACAAGAGCGAGTTTCACTATTGCTAGGCTCACTAAAACATAGCGACAGGTTTGCTTGAAGGCCAAATTATAGAACAAGCATATGTTATCCTCCTCAAGCTTGACAAAAATAAAGAGGTATTGGTCAGCAATGACTAGGGAAAAAGGGAAGAAAACTTGAAGAACTTCATTGGTAACAGGTCACTCTTGAACATGACACCTTCACTCCGTCACCATGATTGAGTCTGGTTGGGTTATTCCGTTCACCGGTGACATCACCATTGGTCCTCTGTACCATCCATTTTTTAGGGTAAATGCTACCAATCCATCTCAGTATCACCGATATGTTCAAGAGAAGTCATTCAGAGAATTCACCACCCAGCTAACGCCTCATCCACTGCAATACCTTCACCCTCCATTGTTCATGACTATCGTTCCTGAACCTTGTATCATCAGATCATTTTCACCTCCAGGAAATCATTTTCTTCATTTTGTGTCATAGATGTGGGATTCATTAAGGCCCTCCCATGATGGGTCAATTCTTGTCAACATCAGCTCATTATCCAAGAAGTTGACTTAGGAACAACCCTTTCAGTACTTTGAAACTTGCATGCCTCAATGGAAAGTTTCTCACTTCCAGTTACAAGTTTACATTAATGGCCTTCGACCCGAAAGATTTTGTGTGGTGTTCGACATCAGATCATATATTCACACCACGTGAAGTGTACTGCAGTACCTTGAGGATCATTATCATTATCGGTGATTCCTCTCGTGCCTGCTAACAACTTACATCATTGGCTGGTAATGAGGTGATGCCTTTCCATGTTCGACTTCAAAACATATTTTCACATGGATTGACTTGTACATCGGGCGAAGATTGAACAAGTTTGAAGACCCCGGATCTAGTTACATCCATCTAGGCTACGATATATTCAGGAAAATAAAGACATCAAATGTACACAGTAGCTGCATAGATGATCATCCAAGCTAAGGGATGATGGCTCTACAAGAAGCACCAGTCTGCAACAGCGGACGATTATCTATCCTACGTACATGAAAATGAATTTATAAAGCTGAGCATGGGAATTCCTACCTCAGCTAGATCATGAAAATAACATGAAGATAATGTATTGTATTTTATTTTACATAGGTCACCTCCTAGTTTGAATACCTCAGATCCTCATGATAAAGCATATCACCCGACATCAAAAGATTTACGACCTGATTCTTTAGGGGGCAACTGTTATAGACATATTTGGGCACTGCAACCCCAATCACATATGTTGATAAAACAAGGGCTCTTAAACCCCTAAAAGTGTTGTTCCACACCCTAAATAATCATGGTCAACTGATTACATCATTTCCTAGAAGTTCCACCTGAAAAACCACTCAAAACTGGACCATACAGACTGCTCCATAATTAGGGTGTGGTGCATACTGGCTGCTACACTAACCAGGTGCGATGCATACTGAAAGAGCCTTCTCTGGGGTGCAATGGGCGAGAGTAGACAAATGGAAGAGGCAGTTTGCTAAGTGGAAACCCAAAGAATCTTCTAGAAACTGCTCATATGACACTTGCCTCTTTGAATTCGCCCAGGGATGAGTAAGACATCAAAGAATTCTCCAAGTGGAACCAAGAACTATTACTGAAATGACACTAATCGAAAACCCAGAAGCTAACTCACCCCTCTACAAATATCTATAAATGGATCCCTCATCTGAGAGATCTAGAGGCTGGAATTTTGTAATTTGTAAGGAAGTGATGTTGGTTTCTCTTTGAGAAGAAACATTGTATTGTTGGGTGATATTTCCTTTCATGAGGTGAAGAGGGATTTCATACTAGGAGGATGAGGATGGATCAGATAGCTTGGGTTGTAATCCTCTCTTCTATTTCTAATATCAATAAAATTCTTTGAGTTTTTCCTACGTATAATTGTGTATTTGTGATTCTTGTTATTCTTAGATGAAATTGTATGCTTAATGTATTTTTTATTCTGCATTTGTTATGGTATCATAAATCAAGATTCTTTGATAGTGTTTTGTTGCTTTGCCTCTACAGGTATTCTCTAAAGCAGAACAAGTGAGAAAAGAGTGGCGAGCTGTATTAAGGGAGAGAGGAAACAATCAAGGAGCCAAGTGGAAGATATAGGTTGGTCCTCTTTGCTTCTCTCTTATCTATCATACATAAAGTAAATATTGAAGTGCTTTGAATTGTTTGTTTCCAAGATATCTACCCATCTTAGTGGGACTAGCAGATCGAAAAGACACCAATTTTCCCGAAAATAGCTTGGGATGAAAGAGAGGCCACCTGGGCCATGAATTAAGTTCATATTAGTGACTAATTTTCTCAGGCAGTGATAAATTCTTTCAACAGGGGGTGATGATGATTCCCACGAATAAGTATATTTTGGAGTTCATTTTTATATCCTCCCTTCGTTGAAACTATCATTTTCTCACATTGAATTCACATTTTTAGCCATAATATGCTTAATAGGAATACTAAAATTTGTTTGTCATATTGTATGGCCTAATGTGATTAAAATGCAGGTCAAAGAAGAATTTTTAGATATATTTACCAATAAGGGGCTTGATGGAGACACCTAGAGAGAATATAGGGAGGCTGTCCACCGCATTGACTCCCTAACCTAATTGAGATCACAAAAACCTCTCCAACAACTTGAATTCACTAGTAGTTAGAGAACTCCAAGAGAGTGATAAGGAAATAGGGAATCATAACCATAAATTTCAAGATATTAGAGGGGAACATTCCTCCATTTACGGAAGCCTCCCCTTAATCATTTTTGTATAAGCAAGCCTGCTGAAAACCTCATCAGGGTTCAATTTTTTGTTGCATCTAGGAGTAGCTACTGAGAGCCTATTTCTTGGCATTGTTATTCTTAAATTTCATTTGATGTATGAGACTATTAATTTTTGTCAATGAGAAGTTTACCATTGATCTACATCTAACTTAGTTTTGGAGGGTTGATACCCTTGGTTTTGCACCCAATCTACAATATTTAGTCCCTCTCTTGTATTTATTTCTTCTTCATGTTCCAAAGAATTACAATCCTTCTCTTGTTTAAGTATATAGTATATCATAAAAACTTGTAACTGTGGGTTTCCCTATCACCTCTCTTATGGGAAGAGTGTTTCGAAAGATCTATAATAACAATTCAAAAATATTTGTTTATGATTTCTTGGAAATGGATAGATGTTTATTTTCCTACTTAGTCTTTGAAATTTAGGAGTTATTGCTATTAGCTTGAGTGATTAGTGTAGTGTTATGGGATAGAATAGATCTTTAATCAAATTAAACTCATATTTTCCATAATAAATTGTCTCACTACATTATTGATTGATTGATGCATGTATCTGGGTAGCTCTGGGAAATGTGCCAATCTATAGGGGTGAGCACACCTTTCCACATCCACCTCAATCTTTCCATATTCCTCTTAGGTACCTTACCTTGGTTCCAAATTCTATCTACAAATTCACTCCGTTAAGGAAAATGAAGGACATTGTGGCCATCAACTTTGGTGCAAGATAGACCTTCGAGGGGTGCTAGGCTTAGCTAAGCAGATGTCAACCCCTTCGTTCATCACCTTATACCTTCATACACCTCTTTCCACCTCTAAGACACCACTTCCATCCTTAAAATAGTCTCAGACACCTTCCTGTAGCAAAATAAGGCCACTTGTAGTAATACAAACCCTCTTGTAGCACATCGTGTAGTAGCCCTATAGCTTTGATTTCTTCAACTATTTTTTCTCCAAACTTGGACTTTGTCCTAGATAAGTTGAATAATAGCCCCAAAACTATGATTTGATTATTAGGGAATATGTTATGACCACTCCAACATCGTCCTTCCATCACTACAACATTTTTTTTTTGTAAGCTTGGTAATACTTTTTCTATTAATATTAACTAACCATAATCAAATTTCTCCAATAGTATTAGGTGGCCTCAACCTACCTGTAGGAAATCAGGTTGGCCACTTGTCAGCATTAAAATTTGTTAAAATTTTGAATAAGTATTTTTCTATCATCCTTGCAACATTAGCTATTCTATCTATAGTCAAAAGAAACTTTGGAAAGTAAAAGCTACTCACCATAAAAAAAAAAAATTATTTGGAACTCTGTTTTACTCCTCATTCGAGGACTCCATTGGGATTCTGGCTTTAGCACTCGATCACAACATATTATTTATCCTCATGTCCTGCAGGCTTTGCTGGATCCTACTTAGTGTTAGGTTATTTCTGTAGGCTTGAATCTGAATTGCTACTAGCTCCGTGAGGAGATCCACTCTGCTAGGTTCCTTCATTTTGGTTTCCTTCTATGCCTCCTTTCCTTTGTTTATTGCCTCTTCTTTTTTGAGTGTCATAGCTCAGGCCACTACATTCTTCATAACCCAATATTACTAGATAGTTTCTCTGGATAGTGTATGGCGGCCACGAGTGTTCCCCAAGTCTTGTACCATGTCTTCAAACTATTCTGTGGGAATATCCTGGTTCATGATGTTGTCATTTAGTTCCCTCTCCCATCCCGCTATTTGCGCTCTTACCTTGGGTGGACTAACAATCATGTATGCATCGATAAGGGTCTTCATATGCTCCTCTCTCGTCTTCCTACCTCACTTGCGTTGGTCTCCATTGGAGGTTCCCAGCCCCCCGGTGGTCCATTTCCTTGCCTTGCCTACTCCTTTGTTGCTCTTTTTAGCCACCTCTTTTCCTTATCTCTCCATTCTTGCTTTGTCCCAGTTGCAGTTCTCTTCGCCCAATTCTCTCTCCTCTATATGCTTTCTTGCCTCCAAACTTTGTTGTACGCAGATTATAATTATACCTAAAACAGTACCATAAGAAGTATCAGTAATATGAAACTATTCTTCCCATTCCATCTTATATTTAAGTGTTTCAGGTTTGATCTCTCGCTCAAGTCCTAGAAGCTTGAGTTTTCCTCCCTTCTCCCTCAGATTCCCCTCTGATAGTTCTTGGGTTAGCATTCTGCAGTCTCTCGAATCTTCTTGTTTCGGTTTCATCTCTCCCTGGTTACCTTGACTTGGATGGTTTACCTTAGAAGACCTAGCAGGGAGTCTACAAATAGAGACCTTGTCCATGTTCTATTTTGCACAAGGTTTCTTCTGTCTATTCTCGATCCTCTCTATTGTCTTGACTTGAATTGAGCCCCTGATTATCCTCTCAGTCTTATTCTAGATATTCCTGTTAAGTTTCTTAGTGACCTAGTTATCCCTTATCTTAGCTACTGTGGCCTCCAGGAGAGTTTCCTCTCTATACCAGCTACCTAAATTATCCTCTCCATGCCTCAGGAGCCACCTGGCTATAGATATATTCTTTATGCCTTCTCTCTTACTAGGTTCTCTCTTCTCTCACCAGCCTCCATCCTTCCATCTCTACACTTTTTTCAAAGGTGTTTCTTTATCTTTTAATTCTCTCTCCCTTTCATCTTAGTTCTTGACGCAGTTAGTGTTCCAGGAAACCCTGGTTTTAACTCTTTCTGAGTCTTGACTTTCGTAAGTCTCTTTCCCCAGTACCTCTGAAATTGGAATTACTGTAATTCTAATGTTAAGGATATTGAGGAATACATACCATCGACTTGAGTTCATGTGGCTACATTGACTGGCCTGCATCCTCGTCCTACATCCACTACCTTTCTTTTCTCTTTGCCCGCTCTCTCTTTCTATATGCAACCATCCTCTTTCTCCCTTACCTTTTGTTTTAACCTGTTGTGCCTACTATCTTTTATCACACCTCCCATCTATCCTCCTAATTCTCCCACCACCATTTCCCTCATTCCTTCTCCTCGGAAGGATGACCCTTTGGTACTTCCAACTCTATCCCTCATTAACTCCCTCGTGCCTCTGGCTACTCCTGTCGTGGGTTCTTCTCTGTACTCCTACCACTTGTTGGTTTCAATCTACCCACTTTGTCGCTGGACCCCAGGCCTTCCTCTCTTACTTCCATTATCAACCATGCATGTTTTCTTTCTGAGCTTTCCTCCTCCTTGCCCTGTCCTTCTTCCTACCCTTCCTATTTTCCTCTTCCCCCACATCCTAATGTGCTCTCTATCCTTGCACCCAATTGAATAATCCCTTACATCTCCACATCCCATCACCTCTGGCCCACCTCCTCTTCTCTATCACACCCCGATGGAGGGTCCATCACTACAACATTAGATAGAAAAACAAATCTAGTTTTAGCACTTTTCTTGATAGGCATGTTAAAGATGTGATTTCTCAATTTCTGCAAGTGTGAGTAGATAAATGATGCATGCAAGGTAGGTTATTGATTTGATTCAATTATGAAATTAGAGTAGCACAAGTTATTTCTACAAATAGATTAGTTTGTTGTTGATGCAATTTCAATTATCATTTATATTTGATGAATGGTGAGCATATTATGAATTTTTTTTTTTGACTAAATTAGTCTATTTTCCTTTCTGCATTTTCAATTAGAATTGACATTTGATGATTGGAATTTTCACATTGGTAGTAGAATCATGTCCATTTATTTTTTCATAAGATGTTTTCACTACAATTAGTTAGAGGAATGGTCTTTGAATACCCTAATATGATTTCATGAATAGGAGCGCCATGAGTAGAATCTAACATGTCGTGCATATAGTATTGTAACTTATAATTTGTAAGAACCCTAGGTTTATAATTAATGTTGAGAAGTCCTTGGGAGTTGTAATATCATTGGTGTAATACCAGGGCTCATCATAACCATTAAAAACTTCATGAATAAATGTGATGTCAATGGTTGAATTACTAGATGGTTATTACTATTACAACACTTTAATCTTACCATTTTCTATAACGAATGTAAAGAAAATCTTGTTGAATATTTCATGCTTAGATTAACCCTATCTACAAATAATTAGGAGATAGTATATGGCCATCTTACAAATTAACAAATCTTCACCATATCATTGTTGTCACCTTGGTGTGATAATATAGCAAACATTTTTGTTGTTGGCCATTTTCCTCTTGACTTGTCTTTCAAAGGAAAGAGAAACAATGTTAGGAAGGTGCTCCTTATAATTGGATTTGAGGAAAATTCTTCAAATTGGAGTCCGATGAAATCCTAGGGAGGTTTATAAGAGAATATGTTAATGATATCCTCTCAACATGCCATGATTGACCTTGTGGGGACCACTTTATTACTAAGAGGGCGACTTACATGATTATTCAAACAATCTACTATTGGCCTACCCTTCATCAAGATGCAAGGAGATATATTACACAATGTGATGAGTGATAAAGTATGGGGAAAACTACTCAAAGGGATGATATTCCCATACAACCTCAAATAACTTCAGGTTATTTAAGATGTGGGGCATCACTTCATAGGACCTATTGACTCCCCATCTATATAGAAGAAGTATATCATTGTATGCACAAATTATCTAAGTAAGTCAGATAAAATAAAGGCAGTTAGGGAAATGATAGTGTAGAAAGTGGCACATTTATTAAGGGAGAACATAGTTTACACATTTGGTTTCCCAATATAGCTAGTCACAAACCAAGGAACTTAATTCACTTCCAACTTCAGTAGAGGGGATAATGAGGTAGTATCATATCACACATAAGAAGTCTACCCCATATCACCCTTAAGAAAATGGCTAAGTGGAGGAGATCGATAGAGCACTAGAAGGAATCTTGACTAAGGTATTTAGCAACAATAAAAGAGATTGGGAAAATAGACATCTTGATGTGACTTCTTCCAATAACAATTCTAGGAATAAAATCACTAGATTCACCCATTTTGATTTGGTCCGTGGTAAGAAATATTTATTGTCGATTGAATTTGAGTACAATACATTAAGAATGGTAGAATAACTTCACATGCACATCACAAATGCTCAGGAAAAGAGATTGCAGCAATTGAATGCTCTTGATTAATTCAAACTCCACACCCTTATGCACATTGAAGTGATTAACTTACAAAGAAAATTTTGGCATGATAAGTACATCAATGCTAGGACCTTCAAGGAGAGTTATTGGGCCCTCTTGTATGAATCTAGGTTCAAATAGTTCAAAGGGAAACTCATGACCATATGGATAGGTGATTACTTAGTGGGGAAATTCCATGACACGGCTTAGTTTGGATCATGACAATTGATGAAGAACAAATTTCATTTTTATTGAATAATTATAGATCAAAGTTTTATAGGAAGCCCCTCTCAAACGATAAATGAACTAGTTCAATAATTAAAAAATGAATTTGACTGATAATATGAAATATATTAATTCATTCATCCCTTGCTCAAGAAAGAAGTGAGAAAAAAAAGGTAAGGAAAAGCCCTAGGTGAAAAACTCCTTTGAGGAACCTAAGGTAGGAACATAGGCTGAAAACCCCCCTGAGGCATCCAATGGGATAGAATAAAGAAAAAATAAAATAAAAATATCCCTATAAAAACAACCTCCCCTGAGGCACTTGGGGGAAACCCACTTTGGCTAAAATCCCCAATGAGGCAGCCTATGGGTCTCAAAATTGAAAAAAGAAAAATAGAAAAATAAGAATGAAGATACAAAAGGGAATATATGTTTTATTTATCCTAACAACTTATGGAAGTACATTAGAATTCCAACAATAATTCAAGAAGATCCATATCCAGTCCAAACACTCACCTTCAGGGTCTTCAACTAGCTTCTTTGCATCCATCTCACTCATTCTCTAACTTTTTCCAAGCTTCCTCCATCACTTCGATGTCCTTTTAACCCATTTTATTCATTATCCTAAAATATTATAGGAAAGTTTTTATATCTCTACATGAAACTATTGAAAATATAAATAAGGTGCAAGACTGAAGTGTTCCATCTGTGGGAAAGAGAGAAGTTGTATGCAAGTCCCTAACACCTACCCAATCCATTATCCTTCATTTTTCTCATCTTTATTCCACTAACCACCCACAAAATTTCAAACTTCCACCTCTTTTTCACCTATCACTGGTAGAGAATACCTCTTCAATCGACACAAGAAATGTCCCCTTGAATTATCAAAATTTTCGAAGGCCACAACTGGAGAGAACTATGAGACTCACAAGCTTATGTGGCTAGTATAGGAGGGCACACAGTCCTATAACAACTCAGATAAGACCTACAAGCCCAAATTTGTAACATCAATCTATGGAGCATTGAAAACCCCCATATTCTATGAGTTCATAAGACAATCTTGAGCAACTACATGATCCCCTGTACGATGCTACAAGATCTGTAATCATTAGCAATTAGTAGCACCAAGTCAACTACAATAATAGTATTTTTATAGTATGAACCAAAGAGGTACAAGAAACAATAAAAACTCCATAGCACCATCAAAAGCAATGAGAGAAATATTGAAGCCTCCAAATAACACTGCCAACAAATTTACAACCATCAAGGGAAGCTCTAATAGTCACATCACCAACCTCAATATCACCTGCAAAAACAAAACTAGGTCAAGGATAAGGTATGAAAAAATTCAAACCTCTCTTACGATCTTATAATAGTTTGAAAAAATGTTACCAGTGTAAGGAGGAAAACATTTTATGGCCCAAATTTAGTAGACCAGTCTTACCCACCTTTAACAATAAACTGTAGTCATATCTAACATCACCCACACATGTGAAAGGAAAAATAGAATGAGGGGATGATAACTCACATAGGTGGGCCAACGTGCCTACTCATCATGAATTGTGGTGTTTAATATGATACATGGGGGATAGCTCACATAGCATGTTGAGCACATCACCTCAATGACTAACCACACAATTTGGGTGCCTCAAATGTAATATTGCATGAAAATTATATTTTAATCCTAAAAGAGGCTTGCGAGTGCTATAGGAGTGTGGTGAAGTAAAATTATAAGTGTGGACACAAACAATTCCTCTAGCCTGATAGTAGGTCTAGACACTAACAAGACATTTTATGGAAGATTTCCTTAGGTTAGAACTAATTAACATGGCTTACCTCTTAGTACATTTATCCCATTTGATGATGACCTTGCCTTCTCGCTTCAGTTATCTCCTGTTTCCTTCTTTTAACACCTAAAAAGCATAAACAACAACAAACAACAACCATGATAATAGACAAATTTTAATTCAAAACTACGTTCTTCTCCTTTGACAAAACTATGTTCCCACACACTTCCTTAGCATTCCACGATGGCCTCAACAATGATAGTTTAAAGACTTTTCCTTTTAGGCTTCACATTAAACCAAATTAACACTTATCTCTCACACACAACTAGAGAGCTACAACTATGACTAGCTCGTAGTTTACTCCAAACTTAATTAGCACTAGCACACCAACATTAACACTAGCTTGTGCTTGGGAAAAATGGGGGTTTATATAGCATGAATGGATGGGAGATGGTTCCTCTTCTCATGGGAAAAGGTCTTATCTCTTGAGGTAGTTCCATCCTTATACAGGAAAGGAGCCCAAACTAACATCCTTGATTCCATCTAGCTCAACCATTTACCAGACTTCCGTTACGAAGCTTCTAGAGCTAGAAGCTTCGACTCCTTATTTAAAAAAAATTCCAAAAGAGGATCAGTGCAATTGAAACAAAGCTCAGTTGCTTTGGTCGGTGCTAGGGACAGTCTTAATCCCTACATATTGGCATGAGGAGGAAAAGGGTCATTAGCATCGATCTTGTAAACTGGGAAAAATAGAAGATTTCTGGGAAATGGTGCAAATGGGAATTATTATACTCATGAAGAGGGACACATTGGGAGTTTCTTCATGGAGGGAAAGCATGTACGGTTCAGTGTAGAGGTCCTCCAAGGTCAAGGAATGGGGAGTACAGGGACAATGAAAAAATGTTTTGTAAGAGATGCCCCTTAAAGTGTGAAGGACGAACTAAAGTGAGGGATGAAATGCTTTATGAATCAGTGACAGGAACCAAAGTCTGTCATTGGAAAACTTGCAAGAAAGTACAGATACATATACAGCACTGAAAACTTTGTCAAATGATACATGAATCGTGGCATGGATGCAACCACCCATAGAATTATCATGTAAATAGATCCAGGCATGGGCGAAACCATCTGATAAAGAGGATCATATCGAAACCAAGGTATGGTCGCAACTATCCAATAATCAAAAGAATCACATATGATAACTCATGGTATGGTTGCAACCATCCATCTGAGGGAGACATGTATATCAACATGATCATGTCACGCCTCCTTGCAACGTGGACTTTTGTAATTTGAGCCCAGGGTCTTGCGCTCCAACGTGACCCGATCAAAGTACAAATTTTAACATGTGAATAGATGTGTTGATGTCGATCATGCTAGAAAATCACTTGATTACTAGCTGATGATGTGAACTATTAACAAGCGTGAGAGAAACCACCAATAATTATAATGGTCCTCAAGGTACTATCAGCACAATTCATGGAATGTGATTAAAGGAACTGAAGTCAAACACCCATGAAATCACTCGATCGAAAGCCAGTGAGGTGAACTTGTCCTTGACTGTAAAGGAATTTCCATTGGGCATACAAGCTCTAAGGTACTGGGAGGGAGTCTCTCAATCAAATTCGTGGCTAACGAGCTGAAGTCGATAGGAAGCGATCATGTCGAAGGAGGGCCATAATGTATCCCACATCATCAACACGAGAGAGAGGGATGAAAAATGATTTTGGATGATACAGAGAATCAGGGGTAATTGTAATTGCACAAGGACAACTCTTGAACATATCAACAACACGAATCAGAGTTTGGCATCTTTTGGATCCATAGGATCGGTGGTCATGATGACATGGAAGAGATCAAATGGAAGGAAAAAATGAAGAACCCAACCCAGGAAGGTCGAAGATGGAGTGAGGATATCCCAACTCGACGTGAATTAGAAGATGTCATGTTCAACAATGAGCTTCTGACACAAGTGATTAGATTTCCAAATTTTCCCCCACCATTCTTGGTAGGTACCCAAATTATTTTTTAATCGCAAGCTTGAATGGGATAGCATATTCTTGCACTATAAGTTCATCCTTCAGATGAATCTGACCTAGTATGTTTAACGAGCCCTAGGAAGGAGAAGCTCATGTTCGTCATGGTGACGAATCTGATGTCATTGTATGCTTTAACGAGTCCAAAAAAGGTGTAACTCGATATCTTTTTCATGTTTAGAGAGTTTGAAAAAGACATGGAAAAGAAAACTCCACATGGTCCCTTTTCATACATTTGTGTCTCTTAAGCCCGAAAAGGTAGAAAATGATACCTAAGAGAACTGCTTGACCATTTCAGTTAAAGAGTACCTTTTTCATAAGTAGTTTATCCCAACTCGAAAAAGGGGTAAATGTATACTAGGTAAACAATGTTTCACAGCCTTTAACAAGTTCAAAACAACAAGAGCTCGACAATATTTTCATGTTTAAAGGGTCAGAAAAGATCTTGAAAGAGGACCCCCCATTTTATTCTATTTTACAAGTCAAAAGGGAAAAATACTCAACAAACTTTTCATTTTTTATGAGTCAGATAAGAGCTTAAAGGTAACTCGTCCAAGAGGAAGGAGTGGTATAAAGGGAAGCAACTAGTTCCAACAATGGTGGGTCTGCTCAAAACATGTAATGGTCAAGAGGCTAGCTAATAAAACCAATCATCGTTGTGGTTCCTCACGAAAGGAAAAACAACCAAGTGAAAGCATATGATCGGCCAAAGAGATGGTGGCAATGGAATGAAACAACCAAGGCTCATCTACCAGGACTTAGCTGATAAAAATGGCAATCATGAGATGTAAATTGGACATGGGTTCGTTTTTACACAAGATTGAACCATGGATAACTCTGCTTGGATTCGGTTTCATGTTTACACAAGCTTGAAATGAAAAACTATGCTTTTTATAAGTTTGCATGCCCCCAGAATAATGAATCAATTGAGGTACATGCCCCCCAAGCTTCATTTTAGTCAACTAGGTGGATGGAATGAACCTTCAATTTCAAGAACTTGGAAAGACTTGACTGGGATTTTACGAGATCTTAATGAAAGACTCGATTTGTAAAAGGGAGTTTCTTCATTTTTTAATGAGGTTGACATAGTAAAAGAACTATCCTCGGACCCTTGTTTCATCTTTTAATGAGGTTGATGCAAGACTAGGAACTACCCTCACCCCTTGTTTCATTTTTTAATGAGGTTAGCACAAGAGCAAGAACTATCCTCATCCGCTATTTCATTTGTTAACGAGGTTGACACAAAAAAATAACTATCCTCATTACATCTTTTCATGAACCATAAGAGAACATGGCTCCCAAGAGGTCTTCACTAGAAGAAAGAACCATGCACTAGGAGGAATACATATCATTTGGTACCAAAGATAGATCAAGTTCTAATTCCCCCAGCACATAATGTACTATACCATCTAAGTGATCATCAGCATATGTGGAGACGGAATAGGTAGCCACATAATTGACCTATGGCGGGGAAGATACTACTTCCAAACAAGAGCCGATAAGGGATGATGGTTGCAAAGGAGGCTCTTGGTGACCAATGAATGACAATTGATCAATAGTCATAGTTCTCCATTCATTTGGAAATAAAACCACACAGAAAAGCGAAGAAACAAGAGCCCCCATGACATAAAGATAGGCATGTCCAAGGAGAGGATTGAAATCTAATGGACCTTAGACTACCATCATGTCTATATAGACAATATTTCCTCCCAAAGTAATATGGAACTTCGGAAGGATCCCTAAGGCCTGACTGGTTCCTCTGTTGAAAGCAATTGATTCTGGGTGACAGGCACTAGCTATGGGGAACCCAATGCTTGCTAAGTATTAGAAGACATGATACTAATAGCCGTACCTTCATCTAGTATAGTGCCATGTACTACCATATTATAGGCTTGTACTATAATCTAGAAAGGCAGATAAGATGGGAGGCGGAAAGCAATCCATTGACTCCAATCAAAAGAAAAGGCAGACCTACTTGGTGGGGGTATCATATGATTGTCCCCATGCCCTGTAGGATAAGGAGAAGGACTCTCCTAAACAACTGGGATGGGAGGGTCACTCTTCGATTCATGAGAACCTAAGGAGAGTAGAAAAACATGAGTAGTATGATCACTACTCTCGTCGGGAACATAGTGAACAACTGAAGGCGGAGCCAAATCACCACCTTTTTCGATTAATGGTCGATCGAGAATAGAAACAAAAGAGTCATGCTCAGGAAGAGCATGATGGAAAAGAGATGAATCCAAGTCAATCTCTTTACCAACTAGGAGAGGGTTAGAAGAAAGCCTTTGATAACCAACAGGAAGTTGGGGTTGAGGAGCTGCAAGGTTTTCCAAAACATTGGAAGCTTTATCCATAAGAGGACAAAGGTGAAGAATATGCTCTCCTTCACATAAACTACAGGGGAATCTAATATTCCCTTTCTTCTTAGCATCGTTAGCTAAAGGTGTAGCATCGATATGATCTCAGAGGTCGATGGGGATGGCTGATCTAGATTTTGAGACCATGCCTCTAAGACTCTGGGAATGCTAGAACAGTCTCAAAGTAGATGGTCACCCTTACACAGCCTGCAAGGGAATTTTACCTTCTGTGGAGGATAAAAAGGTTTGTCTACGGCAGGTGCATTTGGAGTAATAGCCACATGGTTGGCCTCTCGATTATCTAACTTATTCATCATCTTCTTCTTCTTCTTAGCCTCTTCGTTACTGGATTTAAAACTTTCCCCAGGCGAAGTAGAAGAGGAAGAGGAAGAAATATGGGAAGAAAGGGTGAGGTCAACTTCATAATCAATGTGATGTGATTCAAATGAAGGAGATGATGAGATAGGAGTTGGGACACTTGGGATCACCGAGGTCGAAAATAACTAGACAGGTAAACCAATGGTTAACCCAGGGAGGGACAATGTTGCCATATAAGGAACACCAATGTTTCCAAAAGAAGGAAAACGACTAGGATTCCCATCAGAGGGGAATCCTTGACTGGTAGACTCTAGAAATGTTGCCATTGGAATTGAACCTAAATAATCACTAAAGAATATAAATTTAACCAGGAATATTTTGTGGGTAGTTAATTTTAAGACACTGAAAAAAAAAACTTTTCCTTTTCATATTTTAAGAGTCGAGAAAAGGATGAAAGGTGACTCTCGTTGTTTTCGGAATTAACGAGGTCAAAAAGGACAAGTGCTTAGATGTTTTCAAATTAAAGAGGTAAAAAAGACAAGTTAACTCTAGGCATAAAGGATTACCAGGTAACTGTGAACTACAGAATACCTCCCAGCGAACCGATAAGTATGAGTAGGCAATCTCACTAAATTTTGTGTTCGATGTATCATGTTTACAAGGTTGAAGACTCGGCTTCCTATGGATAAAGGATTGCAAACATGTGGGCTCTCCCTTTATATACACAACAGTATGGGGAGCACAAGTGTGTAATTGTATTGTCTAATGTCGAAGCAAAAGGTAACTACTATGTTTAAAGATGTCTGAACACATCTCTAGCCAAGACCACTAAATGTGATTGTTAAGTTTCAATTCTTCCTTAGGTTAATTCAATAGATTTTAACGATTCATCTTTAATTAGCAGTTACAAGGCCCTACAGTTCTCATATAATAAAACTCTTATATGCAGTTATATGAGAAAATAGATCTTTCTTCGATGAAAGTTAACACTAGATGAGGGATAGAGAGCACACAATCAAGGCAACAATCAAAGAATGAAAACTTTCACTAATACATGTCCTAAATACACTTAGTCCTCCCCTAACAACAAAAGAAGTTTCATTTCATTTCCAGTGCTTGTGATGATGCAATTATAGCTTCTCAATGATGCTACTAATGCAATATTTTTTCTTAAGTAAACTAGAATGATTTTCGTCTTTTCATGAAATTAAAAATGAATCTTTCACATAAAGCACTTTAATGAAAATTTTCACAATTCTAAAAAAACAAGCATTGACCAAATCCAAACCATGATAAATGAAACTAAAAGAAAAATTTTCCCTGAATCGAACAAACCAAACACATAAATTATTCAATCGACAAACCAATCAATGTAATCTACACTCAGAATAGGAAAAGAGACACTCTAAATAAAAGAAAAAATGAGACTCTTTCACTCATTCGATTGAAAATGAAGAAATGAAGATGTTGTGACTGATAGATGGATTAAATGAAGCATCAAATCAGGAACTTGACAAAATGAGTAAACAAACAAATGAATGGTAATTGACCTAGATGTCATAGGGTCATAGAAACCATCCAACAACTCAAACAATCAAGCAATGAAACTTCAAGCGAATCAATCAATCAAAAGAAGAAAACAAAGCATTATAGTCACTTCTGGTGGAAGAAGAGAGTCTAAGGGTCAAGACACACTGCCACTAGAATGGTGAAAAATTCTGATTTTTTCTTAACACAGATACCGTAGTGACTTCCTAACTGACAACTACTACTGATAGGAAAGACTAGAACAACTAACCAGTACTACAACTAGGACTAATCGCCTGATCAACATGACTGTCTAATTGACAACTAGTGTCGCTCGAGGGATTCAAAGAAAAAATAACAATAAACTTCACACAGGGATAGACTTAACAGAACATATGGTTGGCTAAGATAAGCAAGCACACCAACCAAGCTAAATGAAGCTCTCTAGTTAGGGAGAATACAGTCTAAACAAGTTACAAGGCAGAAATCAAAAGAGAAATACACACTGGTGAGATCTGGGATGAACCCTAATATTCACCTACAGGCATCAACATGACTACTGAACTGACAACAAGCAACAGAAGGGGGTTGGCATGATTGTTTCTGAGTATATCGCATTCATCGGTGTGACTATCATCAAAATAAGCATGGTGATTGATGCAGGAGCATCCAGCTCACCATAAATTTGGAAAAAAAATTTACAACCAGGTTCAAAAGCTAGTGATCGATTAGACTATTAAATTCTTACAGAAATAATTTTTCTTTTAGTTTATTTTACAAAGTAAGTGAATTTAGATATCTCTTTTTATTTTCAGTTAGGATTACTGTAGCTCAATTGTTAGTTAGGGAATAGTCCATTTAATTAGGGAAATAAGAGCCAACTGTTCCTACAAGTCTTGGAATACCAAATGAATATAGTTATTAACAAAAGTAGGGATTTTGTAACCATATTCTGTATCAGTTGGATTAACTGTAAACATCAACTGAAAAGAGAGATCTATAAAGACAAATCAAATGTAACAGAGAGGGGTTCAATTTCAGTTGAGCAGAGTTGGGTTAATTAAGAAGAAAAAGAAATAGAAACAGTCAGAGCATTCAAACAGAAAGCCATTGTCCATCTATACCATATGTATAAGTGATTGCTTAAGTGAATTTATGTTCTTTACTATCTGTTAAATTACTGTACAAATAATATTCATTAATTTGTTATTGCAACTATTCAAACATGAGTCGCAATCAAATATTAAGCAAGTAGACGAAGTCACAGTGATTCACAATTACAGTAACCAACAGCCATCGATTCATTCTCGCACGCGGTTGAACAAGAGTTCCAATATATAACATTCAGGCAACGAAGGCAAGGGATTTGCATATGAACATCCACAATTTTTCCATCATTCAAAGACATAAAGAACAACCAACAATCCAAAATCCAAATGCGCAGAGGTAACTAAAATTGTACATTCTCTTTTATATTCAAAGTTTTCATTTAAACCATCGAAGGACCGAAATTACAGTAACCATTGGTAGAGCCAAACAACACTACGGAAGGCAAAGTCCCATCAATATATAAACAGAGAAGAGTATGACTTATAGTCGTAAAATCTTGTGAATTAGAAAACCCAGAACCAGGGTTTGATAAAAAAAACAACCAACCAGTGGTTCCAAACTCTTATATACTTAATACAAGAGCAACGAAAGCACAAATACAGTCGAATAAATGCACATAGTGACCAAGGACCTAGACCAGAAGATGGGTCTTTAACAACAATTGAGACTGCAGCCAAATATTGGGGTTTCAGGCCTACCCAGAAGGAGAACGACAGAACAAACTAAGCGTTGGAAGACACGCAGCCCCGGTCACCAACAGAGACCTGCAAAGACACAAATTCATGTGCATTGGAACGGACAGTATGAAGAAACTTCAAGGGAAATGTGGATACCTGTAGGAAGATAAAAGCCCAAAGAAATTTACCTGGAAAGCGCAGCCGAATACAATTGTATGACAACCTGAAGAGACCGAGAGACTGTCGACCAAAGGAATGAATTGGGTTAGTTCCAGGACGAGAGGGTAAGTCATATTGAAGCAGGGATGAGAGTAGTTACCTTTTACAAACAGGAGACGCGTGCCGAAAAAGTCCTATGCTTACAAGCCAAAACAAAGCCGCACTGTGAGAAAGCCGAACAACCGCAAGCAAACAATACCCAAACAAGATTCGAACCAGAGACATCAAGGAACCAGAAGAAACCCAACAACATACAGTGACTTCTATCGACGGCTACCAAGCAACCCGACCAAGAACCACAACATATATACAGATAGCAGATTTAATGACCATAACCAGAGTTTAGCAATATACTCAGGAACCCATCCATGCAAGGGAGAGAAGAATAACAAAACCACTTACCGAAGTCAAGCCACGGAACCAGGCCGAGTAGCCTTCACAACCAAAAACCGTTGCCATTAAACGTGTGAACAGGTTTACCAGAGGAGGATTCGAGTTTTCAGATAACACCTGGAGCCGAACATACCAACAACACAACGCACACAGTACTCTATCACAGAGACCAACAAACCCTCGACTGTGGCAGAATACCTCAGAGCAAAACCCAACGAAGAACAATCGAGAAAATACCGTGAAGAGTTAGAGTTAAAGCGCGTAAGGTGGACGGGAACCATTTCGAGGCAGAGTACAGGTATTTACTCCCTCCATTAAATTCTCCAGCTACCAACTTCACGAAATCCCGCGGACAAAGAGTTTTGTTTGCCATGTAAACCTTCCCAATCACATATAAAAGTGCAAAGTGCGTGGCAAGTGGGCTGGGTCCCATCAGAGTGGTATCAAAGTAGATTAAGTTGAAGAGATTTGGAAAAAATGGATGTAGGTAGACGAGGACGAGGCTGAGGTGCTCGTAGAATGGCAGATGAGGCATTATGAGAAGAACTCAGAGTTCTTACTGCTCGGTTGGAAGCAGTAGAGGCAGGCATGAGAAGAGATCCAGAAATGGGTGATGTGAGTGAAGAAGAAGTGGAAGTGGCAGTAGAGGGGCCTGAAGGTGAATCAGCAGA
>APFE031220447.1:0-19345 GCA_000404065.3 Pinus taeda
CATTCTTGATTTCATATTGACACAATCTCTATCAAAATGCGATGTTGCAACATGGTTAACCATTGTTGATTTTCATTTTGAGATAATCTTTGTCACAATGAGACATTGGAAAATGGTTGACCGTGGTTGACTAAGCTTTATTTTCATATTGACACAATCCTTGTCTCAATGAGATGTTGGGCCATGGTTGACCATGATTGATTTTCATATTGAGACAATCTTTGTCACAATGTAACGTTGGACCATGGTTGATTTTCATATTGGGACAATCTTTGTCACAATGTGATGTTTGACCATGGTTGACCATGGATGACCAATGGTTTACGTAATGTGAAGATGGACCAAGAGATAATATTCATCACAATGTGACAATGATTATTAACCATGGTTGACCATGGTCTACGATGGTAAATAATGGTATATTTGCATAGCGAGACATTCTTTTTCACAACGTGATGTTGAACCATGATTGACCATGATTAACCATGGTTGATTTCCATATTGACCATATTTTACCATGGTTGACCATAGTTGCTTTCCATATTAACCATATTTCACGATGATTTACCATGGTTGGTTTCCATATTAACCATATTTCACGATGATTTACCATGATTATTTTTCATATTGAAAAAATCATTAAATATAAATGAATCTTATATTAGAAAAATTAAATTAAAAAAATGATTTTTATTTTAATCTACTATCTAATAAAATAAATATATAACTTTACTAATTTCTTTATTTATGTAAATTGCATAAATAATAAAATAAATATATATATATAATATATATATATATATATATATATATATAATATATATATATATATATATAATTGTTAAAATAAAAAATTAAATTGAAAAATATTTTAAAAAATTAACAAAACTGCATACATTTATTTTATTTTAATTTGAATAAATTTTAAAACATACATAATACTAAAACTTATAAATATTAAATACATTACATGGAGAAATACTAGAATTTGTATGTTTCTTTTAAACGTAGAAGGATAACTCGAGAAATTTTAATCTCAATATCTTTAATACATACGAATTCATTTCACATTAAAGATCGACATGTGGATATCTATATGTCTTTTATAAACACATAAAAATAAAATGTTTATTTTATATATATATATATATATTCTCTTAGGGTTTACACAATATGTAATCCACTCATTTGAGATAATCAATCCATATTTAGTTGAAATGGTATATGTGTTGGTTCGTAAATGAGTATTTTAGACCCATAAAATAGAATGATATCTGTCATTTAATTCATGAGTCCCATTTAACACTATCCCTAAGTTAGGGCGAACCTCTTCAAAGTCATATTACTACCATATATTTATGATTATTTTCAAATTCTTTTACTGATAGTTGATTATGATTATTTCTGGTCAATTCACTAAGCCCAAAGTTGTCACCAACCCTTCTAAATAAATGATAAAGTTAATAAAAAAAATAAAAAATATATGTTGGATTTCAAGCCTTTGTGGAAGTTTTTTGTAGCTTCATGTTCCGGATTATCCACAGTTTTAAGTTCATTCTGCCGATGTTTCAAACCCCAAAGGGGGTCCATCATCACGACAAATTCAGACCTCTGTGGAAGTTTTATCCACAGTTTTAAGTTCATTCTGCCGACGTTTCAAACCCCAAAGGGGGTCTATCATCACGACAAATTCAGACCTCTGTGGAAGTTTTATCCACAGTTTTAAGTTCATTCTACCGATGTTTCAAACCCCAAAGGGGGTCCATCATCACGACAAATTCAGACCTCTGTGGAAGTTTTATCCATAGTTTTAAGTTCATTCTGCCAATGTTTCAAACCCCAAAGGGGGTCCATCATCACAACAAATTCAGACCTCTGTGGAAGTTTTATCCATAGTTTTAAGTTCATTCTGCTGATGTTTCAAACCCCAAAAAAATATATGTTTTTTTGATATTGACACCGATATATTCTTTCTCACCAAACCCTACAAAATTAGGTCACTTACATGAATTTCCATTTGGGGATGTGGGTAGGTGAACAATCCTCAAACTTGATTCGATTTATGCAATTACAATGCAATTCTTGGTGGCCCTACACAAAAATGTGTGGCATTGATATATGCTTCAAAATGGATCAATTGAATTTATAAAATATGGTATACAATGGTTGTCCATGATTGAATTTATAAAACATGGTAAATAATGGTTGACCATGGATGACCATGATTGACCATGGTTGACCATGATTGACCATAGTTGACCATGATTGATATTATAAACTCAAAGAAATAATAAAGCTTATGGATTAATACTAAATATGAAAGGGTCTATAAACCTATGGGAATAATTTTAAACGCAAGGAATATGAACCCTTAGATCAATAAACCCAAGGGATTGATATTATAAACCCAAGAAAATAATAAACCCAACGTATATAAACCCTAAAATAAATATTATCAACCCTAAAATAAACATCGTTGATCATGGCTGTTTTCCATATGACAATCATTGTCACAATGTGACATTGGACCATAGTTGACCATGATTGATTTTCATATCGAGACAATTTTTGTCACAACATGATGTTGGAGAATGGTTGATTTACATATTGAGACAATCTTTGTCACAATGTGACATTCAACCATGGTTGACCATGGTTGGCTATGGTTGACCACGATTGATATTATAAATCCAAGGGAATAATAAACTTGAGGAAATAGTAAACCCACGGGATTAATACTAAAACCCCAAGGGAATAATATTAAACCCAAGGGACTAAGATTATAAACCCAAGCTATATAACCCCTAAGATAAATATTATAAATGCTAAAATAAACATGGTTGACCATGGTTAATTTTCGTATTGAGAGAATTCTTATCACAATGTGACGTTGGATCATGGTTGACCATGCTTGATTTTCATATCGAGACAATATTTGTCACAATATGATGTTGGACTATGGTGGATTTTTATATTGAGGCAACCTTTGTCATAAAGCGGTGTTCGCCCATGGTTGACAATGACTGACCATGGTTGACCATTTCTCATTTTATAAAACATGGTTGACCATGATCAACCGTGGTTGTCCTTGATTGACCATGCTGGACTTTTATATCGAGACAATCTTTGTCACAATACGATGTTGGACCATGGTTGACCATGATCAATTTTTATATCGATATAATCTTTGTCACAATGCGACATTTGACCATGGTTGACGCATGTCCAATTCTATGAAACATGGTTGACCATGATTTTCATATGGAGACAATTTTCACCACATTGTGACATCCGACCATCGTTGATGGTAGTTGGCTATTATTGGCCATGATTGATATTATAAACCCAAGGGACTGATATTATAAACCCAAGGAAATAATAAACCCAAGGTATATAAACCCTAACATAAATATTATAAACACTAAAATAAACACGGTTGATCATGGTTAATTTTCATATTAACACAACCTTTGTCACAATGTGACATTTGACCATGATTGGCTATGATTGACAATGGTTGACCATGATTGATATTATGAACCTAAGGGAATAATAAATCCAAATGATTGATATTATAAACCCAAGGTATTAATACTAAAATGCCAAGGGATTATGAACCCAAGGGAATAATATTAAACCCAATGGACTAATATTATAAAGCCAAAGATAAATATTATAAACACTAAAATAAACATGGTTGACCACGGATGATTTTCATATTGAGACAATACTTATTATAATGTGACATTGGGCCATAGTTCACCATGGTTGATTTTCATATCGAGACAATCTTAGGGAATACTAAACCAAAGGAATTATGAACCCAAAGGAATAATATTAAACCCAAGGGACTAATATTACAAATGCAAGGTATGTAAGCCCTAAGATAAATATTATAAACACTAAAATAAACTTGGTTGACCGTGGTTGATTTTCATGTTGACATAATCCTTGTCAAAATGTCACATTCGACCATAGTTGGCCATGATCAATGATGGTTGACCATGATTGATATTATAAACCTAAGGGAATAATAAATCCAATGACTTAATATTATAAACCCGAGGGATTAATACTAAAACCCCAAGGGATTATGAATCCAAGGGAATAATATAAAACCTAAGTGACTAATATTAAAAACCCAAGGTATATAAACCCTAAGATAAATATTATAAACACTAAAATAAATATGGTTGACCACAAATGATTTTCATATTGAGACAATTCTTGTACCAATATGACATTGGACCATGGTTGACCATGGTTGATTTTCATATCGAGACAATCTTGGTTGGAATGTGACATTTGACCACGGTTCACATGCTTGATTTTATAAAACGTGGTTGACCATAATTGTCTATAGTTATCCATGGTTGACCATATTCAATTTTATTAATTTATTAAGTAATCTTAATTAATTGATTAATTAATATTAATATATGCTAATTTTTTTTATAATAATTTGTATAATATATTAATATAACATAGATAAATTAATATGGAATTTCTAACAATTTTTTCATTTGTATTATTTATATTTAATTATAAAAAAATTATTGTTATTAATTTTCTTTAAAATATTAATATTAAATTATTATATTGTTATTTATTTATAACTTATTAATATTTTTAATAATATTTATATTTAATTAATATTTGTTTATTCATATTTAAAATACGATTGTTTAATTAATCCTTATTCATCTATCAATTTATTATTATTATTATTGTTATATAATAAAACTTAATACTTATACTCTTTCAATTTATTAATTTAAATAAAAATTATTATTATTATTGTGGTAATATTATTAAATTATTATTAAAATTATTAATAATAAAACAACTTAATTGATAATTTAATTTAAATTAAGCCAATAAAACAAATAGTACACTTGAGATGGTAATAATTCTTCTTAAGATGGTAAGTTTTATCAGTTTAGTGAGATTACATATGAGTCATGGATTTCAACGGATTTTGATCGTTAGGCTTGCCATTTGGACCATTGTTTAATTAAATTGTACTGAGTTTGATTCTTGTTGAAAGCCAGTTCTATAACCACTATTTTGATTTTAGTGATTTTTTATGGTTTTTTTTAAAGGAGTTTCATAGATTATTATGTTTATGTAATTGTAGAAGGCCATTTATTTGTTATAAATATTTAGCTAAGTTTTAGAAGAAAATTTAGAGATGTTTCGTAAAATAAGTAATCAAAAGAAATTCTGTAGAACGTCCAATTTCAGGCTTGCTGGCATGTAATTCAGATCCAGCATGCCTTCTTGCTTCCATTGCTCGTGCCTTCCATTGATTGGAAAAAGTAAGGCTAGTCACACATTCAATCTTTCTCATTTGAATATTTTTCCTTCCCATTCCCCTCCATGTCCAGCCTTTCCCTTCTCATTCCATCTAAGGTTTCATTAATTATTTTTTAATAAATTGGAAAAAGAGCGAAGCAACAAACTGGAAAACAATTTATAAACCTTACATTATGTCTATTAAATTATTTACTACATGAAAAATATTTCCAAATTATCCAAACTTTAGAATTTATAATTTTGAAATTCTATGAACCCAATTCCAATATACAAAGTGCTGGTGTCTTTCTAATTTTTTTTCCTTATATTGATATTCTCTGCCATTCTAATATATGGCCATCCTTAAATCTACTGCAGATTCCTGAAATATTCTAGAATCTCACTCATATAAACTCAGTTAATTTTTTAATCCACCAAAATATTTCAGGAATTTGCAATAGACTTAAGCAAGTGCTGGTGCCTTTTTAATTTTTTTCCCAATGTTAATACTCACTGCCAATATACAAAGTGCTGGTGTCTTTTTAATTTTTTTCCCAATGTTGGTACTCCCTGCACTTACCTTTTATCCTCTCTCCTTTCCCTGCGCTTGAGTATTATTAAATTGTAAAAATATCTAAATAGTATATCATATAAATCGGCGGTGAAAAAAGGCCATGAATTAATTTACTGATAAGCATTGCTTCTAATTTATGCTTTTGAATAGTCAGCATTCAAACCTCGTGCGCCTGGGAACATCATGTTTACACATTCTCTCGGTATGATATCGTATGAATGCGTGAGATGTAAAATACTAAAAACAAATTGACGTTGCTCTTGAACAAGATGAATTAGATGAATTACTCAATTATAAAAACTTTCTTAATGTTTAATGTTGAAAGCATTCGGACTTCATATATGAGATAATTATAAATCCCATTACCGGGTCATAATACTGACGAAACTTGGGCTGACAGTCATCTGACTTTGGAGACACAAAATAAAGCCAATTTTATTTTGGAGCACGACCTTTCGAAGAAGCATAAGATTTGGGCAAAGCGAGCTTCCTGGCTTGGACCCATTTTGAGTAAAGTGCTCATAACTTTGCATAACAGTGAAACCTGCACCGACATCAAATCCTTAACGTGATGAAGCGGCAAATGTTACAGATGAAGTCGCAAACGTTACATATCAGTGTGGACGAATTTAAAATGAACGCCTCATGGAAGAATGAACCCAGAGAGAAAATCATATGCGTTCATTTAGACCAAAAAGATAAAATAAAATAAATAAATAAAAATAAAAAAAATTGAAGTCCACCCTGCTTCATCCACTTGGTGTTGAAATAAGAGAAACCTTCGGCTAATTAATTTAACAAAATATCCTTATAACGAATAGGAGAGTGAGTAACCAATTTTAACATTACTTAAAAAAAACAATTATTTAAGATTACGTTTATATATTTACATATATTAACACGAAGTGATAGCATGAATAAACAAATTTATAATTATTTATGAAAGCTGTGTAATAACTCTAAAAAATGCCAAGCTTATATCCAGTGATAAAACAATGGATTTATATATTACTAGTCGGAAAAACCTTTTCATAAAACCTAATTGATCATTCTATCTTGATATTTTAGGGTTCATTTCACAATATTTAATGTATATTGACTTTTTATTTCTTTCTAATCTTAGTACTTATAAATTAAACATTTCGATTCTGAAGATATTGACACCAAAATTAATATTTTAATCATGGACATAGTGTGATTAAAGAAAAAAATCACGATAGACCAAACCTAAAAACTAATCATAACTTTCAAATCATATATATAAAATCTGTTTTCCCGTTTAATATCTTTTTCGTTGTCCGGTCATACTCTAGACATGGAGAGACCAGTGTGGTAGACACAAAACAAAAATAAGAGACCAGTCTGTTAGCAACCCTGGTATATTGTTTGATTTTTTTCCTGAGGAAAAAAACTTTTTATTACTATAAAAAGTTACATATACATTTTACAGCTTTCGTTGGGGTAAGCTTGCAAAATATTGTTCAGAGTAACATATACATTTTACAGCTTTCGTTTAGGTTGCAAAATATTGTTCAGATATACATTTTACAGCTTTCATTTGGGTTGCAAAATATTGTTCAGAAAATTAAGCTTGGCCTTTTCATAAGAGGAGATAACCGTCCATATTTTAAAAAAAAAGCAGTCATGGTTTTTCCTGTTTGATAACTGGAATCAACATTATTTTTCTTTTTTCGGCTTCCTTTATCAAGGAAAACAATCCTAGACGGAAAAATTACATGTAAAGACAAACAGAAACAAGTAACATTTTTCAGCTATGTTCATAAAAACAAAAACAATGATGTCAGATCAGCCATGTAACATGATTATACATTTCAGGCCTAGGCGGCTGGAAATGGTCTTCCCCGTTATATTGTTTGATATTACCACTATTTTAGCTATTTTAAGTTCCTGCTTCAAAATACAAATTTTTGTTCAACGCAATTCGTTGAAACTCAGCGTGAAGGCTTTACGGGGTTTCAGTGCCTGAAACTCGCGGGGATTCATTAATTGTCTCCAGCACTGGTTTCCAATATCCAAACCTGCGTATCTTTTGCTCTCTCAACCCCAACCCCAACGCCTGGACTTCAATATCTACGTCTAACTCGACCTTTGGCAGCACACACTGATCTGCTACTTTTCCCTGCAATTTATCTGTTGTCTCCACAGCGCCATTGTGTGCAGAAAATTTACGTAAATAACCAGTGCCAACGGAGGGAAGAATTCTAGAAATGCCACAGAGCTTTCTCTGGCGGTAATTGTTTTGGAATGCTAAGGAATTAAGTGAGGCCATGTCAGAAAACGACAGGACACAACCAAGATATTTTTGCATAGGGAGAAGAACGTAGACGCGCCCCAAAGCCAAATCCTCGTCAGCACGCAGTGCTGAGATGCGACGCCCAGCTTGGAGATCACTGAAATCGCATAAAAATTGTTGGGGATTGTCCAGCATCAGCTCTCCCACTTTAATTGCCTCACCAAATTCTTCCACGCTGCCATCTTCCCATCGTACAACTTTCGCGGCTTCGGTGGTCCTTGACCGTTGAACGCAGCACGCACGATTCCCCATTGATTCTTATCGCTCGCTTTCAACCTGCTCACAGCTCTATTCTGATCTATATACCCCTTCCAGCACGCGCTTGACTGAGTATAAAGCCGCATGATGAGAAATCTTAAATGTCGGTCGCTCGCGCATCCCAAAAAGTTGATTCAATCCATATACACTGCCTCATCTTCATCCACTGCTCGCAAAACTATAGGTGGTCTACGTGTAGTTGCGAAAATTTATTTTGTCTATTGAAAATGTATGAGTTTTTGAAATACTAGAATATTGGAAAGCTGGAAGGATTAAAAAAAATGGTTGGAAATATTGAATTGGGAGCAGCTATGTTATATATTCAAAATAATATAAAAATAATTTTATGTAAAAATGAATTTTAAATAATGTATATTTTAATTCCTAATCGAATAATTTAGAAGTTAATTTAAGAGATTTTTTTTTTTTTTATATTCATGTTTATGTTAATGATATAATGATAATTAATATTATTAATTATATTGTTTATTTAATTTTAAAAAGGTAAGGTAGTTAATTAAGGAATTTTTTTTTTTTTAATTTTGCATTATTCCATGTTTATGTTAATGATAATATGATAATTAATATATTAAAATTTATATTGTTTATTTAATTTTAAAAATAAGGTTTTTAGAATTCTTGAATTTTTATTTTTATTTTAAAAGTATTAAGAATTAATTCCTAGATTGTTAATAATTTTTAATTGTAGTCTTATTTTAAAAAGTATTAAGAATTAATTCCAAAATTGTTATAATTTTGATTATAGTTTTGTTAATACAAAATGTCAAGAAAATAGGTAATGTGATAAATATTTTGAAAATTACATTTAATATGAGTATAAGATAAAGAATCTAGATAAAGAAATAAATTAGACTGAATGTGGGTATAGATAAAGTGCTATTCATCTTTCACCTTTTTCCATCTATCTTTTTTTTGGGGGAATTCCTAGTTTTATTATGAAACTCATAATAATTTCTTCTTATTTTAACAATGTTAATTTTTTTTTTCAATATTAAGGAAGAAACATTTTTTTTAAATTAATATTTATCATTTCTTATAATATCTTAATTTCTTTTTTCTCTCTCATTCATTTTCTTCCCACAATTATATTTTTAACCTTATTTTCATTACAAATTATCAGCTTAATATTTTAAATTATATTTTCAAAATTAATAAATATCAATTCTAAAAATCTCTGAAATTAAAACTTTAAATTATCAATTTCCAAAATGTTATAATATTGTTATTTTGTGTAATGATAAACATATTATATATGTATCAACTTTTAATATTGATTCATGTTTGGAAAGAAAGAAAATTAAATAAATAGATTAGATATATACATATTTTGTTATTTTTTTCATTTAAAAATTATAAAAAACAATATTTATTATTAAAATATTTTCATAACTAAGATTTATTATAAAATTTTATTAATTTTAATTTTTATATCCAAGAGGTAAATATAGATATATTAAAGTTTATTCATTCACACCCGTGAGATAAGTATAAATAAAACCCTAAATATTTTTGTACTAACGCTTATTTATATCCATTTGCTCCAAGAAAGAAGGGTAATTTCATTAGTACGATATGAAAGTTACGTTCTCGATATGAACACATTCAAAAAATATCTCTTCTCAAATACATCCATCCTTAAAAAAAATAAAAAATCGTGCCTTTAATAGGCCATTACCATGTCCAACCAAAAGTCCAACAATACTGTTAGCCAGTCATAAATACATAGCAAAAATTATATTAACCTTCGAGTCGTTTGAGAGTTATATTTCAGGGAAATAGAGAAAAAAAAGTCTGTACTCAACAATTATGTGCATATGTATGTTTTTTTTAAATGTTTTTATTTAGATTTGAAGGTACATATGTATGTTTATTTTAAATGTTTTTATTTAAATTCGAAGGATGTATTATCTAACTATATTTTATGATCTTTCAAGCGGTTACTATTTATTTTAAAAAAAGTGATTTGGATAGAGTTTTTTTCTTAGATGTCACCAAAAATATGTTTTAGCTATATATTTTTTCAAGAATTGGTATGAGTGTGTGCATGTGATATTTTGTATTTTCATTGAAACAATTTATAACAATTAGTGAGTCACAAAAATTCTTCAATTATCGTCATCCTTTCTCTCTAGTGAATAGAAGAAAAATCTTGAGGTTAAATATCTTTGCATAATTATTAGTGCCTCTGCCCAGTATGCTTTGAATCTTGAAATAACCTCCTGCCCCCACCCTCCATATTCACCCCTAGCAAGGGAGGCCTCATCAAAATATGAAAAAGGATAGGATTGGTCAACAAATTCAATTGTAATGTTGCGTGGATGGTGTACAGGCTCAATTTCAGAAACTAAGTGAAAAGTGGCCCAAACCTATGCTAACACACTATCAAGGGTGGTAGACATTCCTTAAAATATAGCATTATTCCTTGTGATCTATACACCCAACTCATTATTAATGGAAGGTTTATGTTCTTTTTTAGGTTTGCATGTTCCCACCATTGTTGCTAAGCATCTTTGCAATAAGGACCCTACCACATTGAAGCTAAATCCAAGCAATTTCAGATAGTGTTCCATACTCCAAGGGCGAAAGGATAAAAAAGATAGAGATGGTCCACAATCCCATCGACATTTTTGCACAGGGCACACCAACTAGGCCTATCCATGCTTCTCTTATTTAAATTGTCACTTGTAGGGATCTTATTTTCTATATGTACCATTGGAACAATCTGGCTTTAGCTAGGGATCTAAGTTTCCATAATTTTCTCCACCACCAAACCAACTTTCTTTGCTTCTTATCATCAATGATATACAAATAACCCATTTTTCATCAGTATTCCCCAAAATGAGAATGCACTTAGCTCAATGTATCATTCATATCTATGATGTGCACATGCAAAATATTGATTGTTTCAGTGTAATTTATCTAGTGCCTTGTGTGATTACTTAACAAGTTTATCTTATTTGCATGAGCCCATCCCCAAGCCCAAATAGACTAGCAAGCATTATCTGCCACTTGGTTCAAGGTAATCCTACCATTTGCATTGAGGAATGCAACCATATCCCAAGGAAAACAATTTTTTTCTCTGCATCCCGCCCATGGATCAATATGAGTCCTCAATTTTTCATTGTTACCACCCTTCCAAGGCAATCCTTCTTCAACCACTTTGGAAGAATTTAACACTGCTTTCCAGACAACTGAAACATTCGACCTCTACTTGTTTAGGGCCTTTATACATTCTTCAAGAGAGGTAGGGTGAATATACCTACTGGTTACGCTTATGTCCATAGATTTTTAATGGATAACAACTTCCAACCCATATTTTCTACTAACACCTTAACAAACAAATTCAAATTTTTTTAGACACCATCCTCCCCATCTTTGACAAATTGATTTTGTCTAATTTGACTGAAAAAAAGACCAGCAATCTTCCAACCCCAATTTATTTATATCTATAATTATAAAACAAAATTTACTAATTTTTTATTTAAATTTAATTTTAAATAAATTTTTGATATTAACTTTTATTTTATTTAAAAATTATTTTTAATGGAAAAAAAATAATTATTATAATAAATTAGAACTATTTTAATATAATAATAAAATATATTTATACATATTTAATCAAAAATAATTTTAAATATATTAATATTCTATTATTCTTTTTATTATATTTTTCAATACAGTAAAGTTCCGGAAAACCTCTCAAAATTCCAACCCATTCCCAGTCAACTAGAAACATTCAACGCTCATTTTCAAACTCTGAATAAGTTCAAAATAAAAGATAAAAAACAAATTTTATTGAAAATGGTTTTATTTAACTAATAAATAAAATAGAGATTACATGAATAAAATGAGAGAAGGTAGTTACAGATTTGAACATTACAATCTCAATGCTCAATTCAATATTTTTAATTATATCCCTAAAATTATTTGGAAAAAATGTCGAATTTCCATTTTGATAAGAAAAATTATTTTTAAATTCACGTAGGAATTGACAGGAATTTAAAGATTCCAACTTTTATATAAGAAAAAGTTTTCAATGGACCTAAGCATTGAATTTGCAGGAGATTAATTTTTTCGATTTTTTATAAATAAAATGCTGACATTATTATTTTGTAACATACAGATATGCGGGTCAATTCTTATATGGGTTGAAAATTTCGGAGTTGCTTAAATTTCATGCATAATACGATTTTTTTCTTTCCATGCCAATAATTAATAATATATATAATATATGTAAGAGAGGCGTGAGTATCATACCTAGTGCCTTGATATATTTCTTTTGCTACAAGTGTATGGTCATTTTTGATTTCAAGTTAAGATCTGTTAATGTTTTCTAGATTCACTGAATTGTGACTGTCATTCCCATCAACTGCCACCTTGTTATGTGTCCTATAACAACTTGTAGGACATTTTGTAATTGTTATAATTTTAGTACAAGACAAAGGAAGATATTAGCCAATCTTCCAATTGTACAATGAACAATGGTACAATGAAATGCGAGGAAACATGAATTTTAAATAATGTTTAATTTAAATCTTACTGTTAATGGAAGGAAACTTTGTTTTTATTTTGTATTTGTATTGCATGTATTTATGGTAATGATAATGAGGATAATTAATATATATTAACATGTACATGGTTTATTTAATTTTAAAAAATAAGATAATGTTTATAAATTTTGAATATTTTATGTTAAAAAGGTATTACGAGAAATATTTCAAGATCTTCATAGTTTTGTTAACTTCAAAGGTTAAGAAGTTTGGTAATATAATAAATATTTTGAAAATTACGTTTAATATGGGAGATGAAAAAAATTAGACCCAATGTCAGTATAGATTAAGTGTTTTTCATTTTCAACTCGCTTTCTATGTTATCTTGTTTTGGGAATTTCTAGTTTTAATATGAAACTGATGATAATTTATTCTTATTTTAGCAATGCTCATTTTTTTCTGGAACATTAGAGAAGACAATTTTTTATTTTAGCTTTAAAATTAATGTTTATGAGCTCCTTATAATATTATAGTTTCCTTTTCCCTCGATTTTTTTTATGATCCCACAATTATATTTTTAATAATATCTTTATTAGACATTTCCACGTTCATATATTAAATTATATTTTCAATATTAATACATATTAGTTTCAATTATATTAAGATGAACAAAATTTGAACTTTGTAATATAAATTTAAAATAATTATGATATTACCCTAATGGGGGTGCGTGCCCAGGAGGATAGGTTGATAGTCTATCACTACTGCATGGATACATGACTCAAAGCTTAATGCAAGGTGGTGGGAGGGAAGGTGAACCACCCCCGATATTGTTTCATTAATTATGAAAGTGTGTGACAGCCAAGCTCGTCTGGGATGGTGGCGTTACAACAAGAAGGGTATAAGAGATTACGAAGAAGACATGTCAGAACATTCAAAGATGAAGTTGTTGTGGGAAAAAAATCTTTGCAGGTCCTTTTGTATACCAGTAGGGGTCTCAAAATAAAGTTGGCGCATGTTGTGTATGGCGGAGAAAGGAATCTGGGAGACTCTGACAATCTATGCGAACATGGACTCCAAGGTGGTGGAGTCCTTTTGGTAAGTTTGCTCGTCTTAGATTTTTTTGTTCATGGTGCATTCAACCATCCATATTCTCTGTATATTGGTCTTTGAACAAGGCTAGGGTGGTGTGGGTGTGGAAACTATTTTATCAAGATCAAGTATTTCTATGGTAGACTATGCATGGGCTTATTTGGGGGTATTACTAGTTTTTAAGCTCAATATTCACATTTGCATACTGGGTTCTGGCTTGTTTAGTGTTCTAGAGAATTGTCTGTCCTTTGCCTAATTTTTAGTTTGGGAGGTTACTTTGCTAGTGGTTGGGGTGCCTAATGAACTTTGGTAAGCTAAGGATCTCTTCCTCCTAGTCACGGTAAATAAGTGACACCTCCAAGTTTTTCAGTGCTCTGAGCTGGCTTGGGATCTCTGGGAATCGGGGAAATATTGTTTACGGTGGAGGTTGGGCATCTGATGCATGGTCCTGGTCGTGGTAACTAAATGACACCCCAAAGTTTTTCAGCGCTCTGAGCTAGCTTGGGATCTCTGACAATGGGGGAAATATTGTTTATGGTGGAGGCTGGGTGTTTGGTGGATGGATGTGCAACGCCCTAATAGGAATTGGTGGAGTGAAGTTTGGTCAGGGGGAATAATTGTGAATTTGAAAGAGAGTGGTAGTTTGGGAAAGGAAATATCCTTATTACTCCTCTTGATGTCGTTAGAGGTCATCAGGTTGAAGGGTTAGTGCACTCTCTGGGAGGTTTGACATGGTTTGGAAGCGGTCATAGTTTAATTGCCTATATTTGTGTCTTTTGGTTCTTTGGTGGTGTTGGTGACGCTGAAAAAAAGATGAAGCCAACTCCAAGGTCCTCGCGTCAGGTCAAATCCTCCCCTACTCCACCTAGTTGTGAGAGAAATGTTTGACATGGGTTAGTGCACTCTCTGGGAGGTTTGACATGGTTTGGAAGCGGTCATAGTTTAATTGCCTATATTCGTGTCTTTTGGTTCTTTGGTGGTGTTGGTGACGCCGAAAAAAAGATGAAGCCAACTCCAAGTTCCTTGCGTCAGGTCAAATCCTCCCCTACTCCACCTAGTTGTGAGAGAAATGTTTGACGTGGGGGCATGAAGGTTGGCATTAGTTATGGAGGAGGTAGACACTCTTGTGGAGGTCATGGTGGTGGTGGCGAAGTAGACTGTTGTAGCGGTAGGGGTGGCAGCAGGAGCCTTTTTGGGTGTGGGTGTGTGAGTGGGGTTTCTCCTCATCATGAAATCTCTTCCAAGATATCTGTGTACTCTATTTAGACAATGTTGGAATCTCAGCATAGGACTCACTGGGAAGAACATGAGGCTGTGATGGAATCACTCTAGTAGCTATAATATTTCCAATGACACCTTCGTGAGTGTGTGGTTGTGCTATGGTATGGACAAAATATGTTGTCAGAAAAGATAGACTAGCTGGAAGCATGGTTGAGTCAAATGTAGCATCATGTAGATTTCATGTATCTTCCTCCTAACCCCCAAGGATAGGGCATGATAATCCAATGTCCATCACTTCCAACAACTAGCCATGGTGACTCGGGTGTTATGTATTTTGCAGGATTTTTAGTGGCTTTGTCCTTCTGAATTATGAGCATTAGCCCTTAACTCTTATTTAAGACTTTTTGTATCATTTACCGATGGTCAACAAACCCAATCGGAGTGAGACCACTAGTTTTTTGTTGTTGTACGTAAAACCTTTTGGCAATTAATAGAAAGTTTGATTCATAAAAAAAAATTATGATATTATGTTTTTTGGGGTCATATTTAGATAAACATGTTAAACGATATATTATCAATGAATTAATTTTGATTCATATTTTAGAGAAAATGAAAAAAATAAGTAAATATAACAAATGTGAACAACTTTATAAAATTAAATTATAAAACGCAAAACATTAAACATATTTGTAATTGTAATCATCATTTTAAATATAATTGTAAAAAATTATAATATTTAAATAATCTTCATTAAAGAGGCATTCATTTATTTAATTTTCATTTTTAATATACATACAAAGGTAAATATAGATGCATTAAAGTTCACAAAAATGAAGTATAAATTCAAAGGTTGTATGCGTCAAAGTTTATTCATATCCATTTCTTCCAAAGAAAGAATCCTACTTTTCATTAATAGGATATGAAATTACTTTCTAGATATGCACATTCAAAAAATATTGTTAATAAATACATCCATCCCCCAAAAAAGCAAAAAGTGGGACTTTAAAATACACTTATCATGTCTAACCAAAAGTCTATCAGTACTAGTAGCATGTCATAAATACATTGCAAAAAAACTATTAGTGTCCTCATCACCTGGGAGCTATATATCAGATAAATAGAGAAAATTGAAAAGTTCGTCTTCATTCAAGAATTAAGTCCCTCTACATGCCTTCTATGAAAGCACTATAATGAAATTCAAGTTGTATATCATCTAACTGCTCCACAATCTTCCAAGTGCTTAGCACCCACTTTAGAGAGTGTTTGTAGCAGAGTTTCTTTCCCTTAGACATGACAACATGAAATATGATCAAAAACATGTTTTAACTGTAATATTTATTCAATTATCAGTATGAGTGTGTGAAACTTACATATTTTAATCTCATCAAACAAATTTATAACAATTAGTGAGTCCCCAAAAATCTGCAACTATTGAAACACCTTCCCTATAGTGAATAAAATGTGAATCTTGAGGCTAAATAACTATGCATAATTATTAGTGTAACCACCCCTCCCACTTTTACACACTTTTACAAGATCTCAATGGTAAAAATGAGCCAAGTTTCTCTATAATATGACTCGACCTCCAAGTTTTGGTTATGGAAGTGGGGCCTACAAACTGGCAACATACGGACATTCCTCAGGAACTACGTACCACTAAAGAGCTTGCAAACCACCCAAGGTGTTCAATCCCAGAGCTAGAACTCTTTTTCACATAGTTTACCCTCCAACCGCACCCACAAGACTACATGCATGTGGTTGGGAGGATATAACTACACCCATAAGCTTCTCTATATGTGGTTATGACCTAATTTCCTTAGTTCAGTGCATGTAGTCGCAAGATCTTTGCCACTTTTTCAAGAAAGCCTCTAGACCACTACCAAGAACTTCTTGTAGATTTCTAGAATCATAATTAATATAACAACAATGCTAAAAATTCAAACCTGAACAAGATCTTGACCAGGATATACCTAGTGCAGGATAGGCATTTTGTCAAACATATGATAAACATATAAGATAAAAGTCATGAATGCATATCTAATTATAAACTTCTGAACTTCACCTAAAAACCACCAAGAAGGCTCCAAGTCTTCTTCAGCTAGCTACAACAACACTTGGTATCCCATGCATTCATAAACCATTCAATAACTTAAAAAATCATGAATAAGAGCCATATGTAGAGAATGTCATATAATGAGGTATATAGCCAACATTTAAGCAGAATAGAGAACATAAAAAATCAACCATAATTTCAACATCATAACCAGTACAAGTTCTCATAGATAACAATAGAAAAGATCTCTTATTAACATATCAAAATCCCAACCAAGCCAAGGACTTCTATATACCACCTTACCATATTCTGGGCTAAACCAAATCGCTTTTTCAGCCAATCACCCATGTGCCATATTCCATGCATGAATGTGGGATCATAAGGGCTAAACAAAAAAAAAACCAACTAGGGCCTCTAGATTCCAAACTATCTGAACTCCCAACCATAATGTTCTTAGTTGTATGGTCCATAAATCATTAACATTAATGAGATCACTATCTACCCAAGCTATCCAGGGTTCCAAGAACTAGTAACTCAATTGGTTCAAACTTATATAGGAATGCAACATAATATAGATATAAACATAAACCGAGAGGTGCAGTAGAAATACAACTTCATTTCATTAATATTAAAGAACTGAAATGTGCTTACATACATAATGAAAATAAACTAGCCTAGGCGATGGTAGCTTATCTTTGAGAAGAGATGTGGCAGATACATGTCTATGAACTATATTACAATGAGGCTCAATGGCCTTTTTATTATTGATCAACAAAGGGAAACCCTAAACAACCAAGACCCTAAACTGAGGAGATGGAACACCAAGAGTTTGTGGGCCAAGTTGGGGTTAATTGGACAAACAACATCCCAGGGTCGTAACTTGGTCATACGATCTTTGTTTTTCACATACGATACCTCGTTTGAAATATTTATCTGAATACTAAAATATTTGTGGCAAGCCCTTACCTACATCTATAGGTTGTTGTGGGCCAAAAAGGATGTTGTTTAAGAGGTCAAAATATCTTTGAAAGTTTAGGACCGAAAAAACTACTAAAAATAGTAAATGTTGCTATAATCAATGAAACTAATGAAGCTAATTCCAGGCGCAAGTGCTATAGGTGGGTCTCCATCAATATTCACATGGATCATTCACGCCTCCTTTGGAAGAAATGGTCCCCATTGCATGCAAAGCCTCCATGAGGTGAATTTTTTTGTTGAACCTGGCCCTTGGTGAAACACTTGCCCTGGTGAAGGAGTTGGCCTACTTTGACGACTCGAGAAAGATGGATTCTCTACTAGTGAGTGTCCTAGATCTATGTGTCCATGATCCTATTATTTTTGGCATGTTCAATGCAGCTTTGTTTGGTTTTGTTATATTCTTTCCACGACTAGCCCACATAGTTAACTGGGGGGTTAAAGGGGGGGACAAAGCTCCCCCTTCGTTGCGCTGATTACATAATGGGGGGGTCACAGGGGGTTTGAGGGGTGTAGGAAACCCCACTCTATGGGGTCCAGGGCAGCACCCTAGAAAATTTTGGTTTTGGAACCTATGTTAGCTTGGGTAGACTCACCTATGGTTTTGTGCATGATTTTCACACATGTTTTTGGACACGATGGTTTTTGGTAAATGGTTTTGGACACAATAGTTTTCAGTCCATGGTATTGGATGCTTCGGAATTTATAAGTATTTATTATAACGTTGAAAGGAACATAATGAAAAGTCAAGTTGGTAGTCCTGGTTTTGGGATCTAGGGGAAAATATCTATGTATATGTGTTTTATGTGTTATGTTTTCGCATTATTTATTTTATGTGTTTTAGAATTCGTATGCAGGTAATTTCTGTACGGGGTTAAAACATACATTTGGTATCGGAGCTATTTTGGCTTCAAAGGGACGCCTTTGCTGCTGATGGGTTTTGCTCAGGCCTGTGGTAGACCCTGTTCAGTGGGAGATCTGTGAGATCGATTCTGGTGGTGAAAGAAGATGGCAAGCAATGGAAAGATAGAGATCAAGAAATTTAATGGTCA
>APFE031220447.1:21206-52954 GCA_000404065.3 Pinus taeda
AAGAATTTAAGGCTCTGGTGGAAAATCAGACAGAGAAGAAGATAAAGGTACCGAGGACAGATAATGGTGGAGAATTCTACAGCAAGGAATTTGAAGAATTTTGTAAGAAGTGTGGTATAGTACGAAAAAAGACTACTCCATATACACCTCAGCAAAATGGAGTCGTAGAAAGAATGAACAAGACATTGATGGAAAGGGCAAGAAGCATGCTCAGTGGTGCCGGGTTAGGACAGCAATTCTGGGTAGATGCGGTGGATACTGCATGTTACTTGGTCAACAGGTCACCTTCATCAGCGTTGGAGGATAAGACTCCACAAGAAGTATGGACTGGTAAGAAACCCTCTCTTTCACATTTGTCGGTATTTGGATGTGATGCATATGTACATGTTCCAAAGGAGAAACAAACCAAGTTGGACAGTAAATCTGAAAAGTGCATCTTTATTGGGTATAAGGATGGTTTAAAGGGTTATAAGCTTTGGAACCTAGTAACAAGGAAGGTTTTGTACAACCGAGATGTGGTGTTCAGAGAGGTGAAAGATGTTATTAAACATGAAGTCCAACCAAAGGAACCTGAGAAGATAGAGTATGAGCTAAAGGAGGAGGAATCAGACTCTACAGAAGAGGAGGAATCAAAAGATGAACAACCACAAACATTGGGTGTGAGAAGATCAGTTCAAGAAAGAAGGCAGCCAGAAAGGTATAGTCCATCTGCTTTCTATTCAAATTTTGCTTTATCTATTACTGATGATGATCCCAGAACTGTAAAGGAAGTAGTAGATTCAGAGGATGGAAAAATTTGGAAAGAGGCCATGGTTGATGAAATGGCATTTTTACATTAAAATGAGGCTTGGGATTTGGTGGAGTTGCCAGCTGGAACGAAACCCAGTGGCAGCAAATGTTCAAGAAGAAGACAAATGTAGAAGGAAAGGTGGAGAAATACAAATCTTGGTTGGTAGAAAAAGGTTATTCCCAGGTGCCGGGAATTTATTTTGGTGATATTTTTTTCTAATGATGCCCTGTTAGCTTCTATTAGATTACTTTTATCTGTTGTTTCTGCTTTTGATTTTGAGGTAGAAAAGATGGATGTGAAGACAACATTTCTTCATGGGGATCTGGAAGAGGAAATCTACATGAAGAAGCCTGAAGGCTTCGTAGTGAAGGGTAAGAAAGAATTGGTATGCAAGCTAAAGAAGCCTCTGTATGGGTTAAAACAGTCACCAAGGCTGTGGTATCGGAAATTTGATACATTTATATGGGGACTTGGCTTCACCAGAAGAAAAGCAGATCACTGGGTGTATTTTAGATTAATTGGTGACCGTGTTATTTATTTGGTCTTGTATGTGGATGATATGTTGTTGGCTGGAAATGACAAAGAAATTATCTAGGATTTGAAGACTCAATTGTCCTCCAAATTCAACATGAAAGATATTGGTGCTGCAAAATATATTTTGGGCATGGAAATTAAAAGAGATTGGGCAAAGAGGAATCTCTGGTTAAACCAAAGGAAGTATGTCGAGACAATATTGTAGAGATTTAATATGCAGGATAATAAACTGGTGAAGGTTCCTATTCCTGTAGGTGTAAAGTTATCTGCTGAACAATGTCCCAAGACAGAAGAAGAGGAAGAGGACATGTCCTATGTTCCATATGCAAATGCAGTCCATAGCCTGATGCATGAAATGGTTTGTACTAGACTAGACATTGCACATACAGTGGGTGTATTGAGCAAGTCTATGTAAAAACTAGGAAAGGAGCATTGGACAACAGTGAAGCAGGTTTTCAGGTATTTGTGTGGCACTAGTGATTATGGTTTATGCTACCAAGGAAGACCAAGATTGGACATAGTGTTGTATATTTTTGTCTTTGTTGATGTAGACTGGGCTAGAGATATGGATCAAAGAAGATCTACAAGTGGGTATGTGTTTAACCTATTTGGAGGTACAATCAGTTGGATGAGTAAGAAACAATTTGTAGTGGAACTATCAATTATAGAGGCAAAATACATGGCAGCCACTCATGTAAGCAAGGAAGCAGTTTGGTTGCAAAGATTGTGTTCAAGTATGAGGTTAGTACAGGGAGCTATAAGGATAGACTGTGATAGCCAAAATGCAATTTTCTTGGCAAATAACCTTTCATATCATTCAAAGACAAAGCACATTGAGGTTTAGTATCACTTTGTGAGGGATATGATAGAAGACAAAAAGTTGTTGCTAGTAAAGGTGGACATTTTGAAGAATACTACAGATGCATTGACAAAATCTATGAGCTCTGAGAAGTTCTCTTCGTGTAGAGAAACAATGGGCATTGTAGGGATGGATAAATGACTAAGCTCTCTTGTGGCTCCTTGTGGAAAGAAAACAACAAGTGGGAGAATGTTGGGTTCTATTATATTCTTTCCACGACTAGCCCACGTAGTTGACTGGGGGGTTAGAGGAGGGGAGGAGCCCCCCCTTCGTTGTGCCGATTTTGTAGCGGGGGGGTTACAGGGGGTTTGACGGGTGTAGGTAACCCCACTCTATGGGGTTTGGGGCAACGCCTAGGAGAATTTTGGTTTTGGAACCTATGTTAGGCTGGGAGGACCCAATTATGGTTTTGTGCATGATTTTCGCACATATTTTTGGACGTGATAGTTTTTGATCCATGGTTTTAGATGTGACGGTTTTTATTCCATGGTATTGGATGCTTCAGCATGTATAAATATGTATTATAACATTGAAAGGAACATAATGAAAAATCAAGCTGGTATTCTGGGTTTTGAGATCCAAGGGAAAATATTTGTGTATATGTGTTTTATGTATTATGCTCTCGCATTGTTTATTTTATGTGTTTTAGAATTCGTATGCAAGTAGTTTTTGTATGGGGTTAAAACCTACAAGCTTAGGCTATGTTCTATTAGTGTAAAATGCTTAACAACATTAGATGTGTCGAACAATGGGGGGAGTATGGTCGCAGTCGGTCCACATTGAATATTGGGTGCAAATCAAGGAATGGTGGAATGTTGAGCTAGAAAGAATTGTCCCCTACAACCTTGGTGATGGTTTACAACCCATATCGAAGAGGGTGAAGCCTGCAGTGGGGCCCAATAAGGCACTTCTTTTGCAAATGTAGCCAAAATTTTTCACCTACCTGGAACTTGTATCGAACTTGATATTGATCATGATGCTGCTTATACTTAGGATTGGCTCTATCCAATTTATCATGGACTTGTTGGTGGATGTATTGAATGTTCTCAATGAATATATTCACCATGACAACTTGAAACTGGACATGAGCCAAATCTTCCTGAGTAGTTTCAAATAGGATGGCCATATGAATGAGACATAGCGGCTGAAATCCTAACCCTACATAAAAGGGGATGTTCCTAGTTGAGCTATGGGGATCTTTGTTGTAGATGTGCTAGACATAGGGGAGGCTTTCATCCCATGTGTGTGGATTCTTCTAGTTGTGCATGTGCAAAATAAGCACAAACATTTTGTTGAAAACCTCTGTTTCACCATCAATTTGAGGGTGGAAGGCCATGGACTTAGTGGGATTGGTATTCATCATTGACCAAAGGCTTGATCAAAATGTATCTAGGAACCTGTTATCCTAATCTAAGATAATGGACTGTGGGATCCCAAAATATACCCACACTTGTTCAAAGAAGATCTTAGCAATGGCTTCTACAATGATACTCTTCTTACAAACTTCGAGAATGGCCATCTTAGAAATTTTGTCGACAACCACAAGTGACACAGTCATTTCCATGCTTAGTAGAAGGAAGGTCCAACATGTAATCCATGGAGAGGGATTCCCAAGGCCAACTAAGAGTAGGAAGAGGAGTATATAGGCCTTTCTTCTATATTGTTTGTTTGGAAATGGCGTAGGCAGTGTCAGATTTAAGTTATTTCCCAATATCCTGTTGAAGGCTCAAACAAAATAAATACTTCGCAACGTTGCCACTTTTTTCTCTACTCTGAAATTTCTAGTGACCCGACTATAGTGCACCTCCAAAAACATCTTGGCATGCTCTATTGAAGGAACACAAAGGTTTAATAGATGGTATAATAATGCTTCATGGAGTTGAATATATGGAACTTTATTTCCTTCCAGGAGAATCTAGTATGCGTTTTTGAATTCTCAATCGCTCTTGTAAAGATGCAGCCATCTTGAAGTCTCGTGTCCAGAATATTAGAGCACAATGGTCAGTGCCATAACTGGTGGTCGAATCGGAGAGTATGCAACATTATTGGTGATGTCTTTCTTGTACTTCATTTTCAAATGGAATTGTTACAGATATTTGGACCATTTTTGACCAGAATACTAGGCAGAGATTCCATAGCCTTTCAGAATTTTCTAAATGACATGAGGCTAGTAGATATGGAGACCAGAAATGGTACCTTCACCTGGAACAATAAGCGAGGTGGGGGTTCTCTAGTTGCCTCTAAACTTGATAGATTCATAATCTCTAAGGACCTCAGTCTCCCAAGCCTCGACTTGTCTGCATTAATCCTCCCTTTTGGAGGCTCAGATCACTAGCTTATGCAACTTGAAGCTTCTGCTATAGGCACTCGGAGAAACAAACCATTCAGTTTTGAAAACATTTGGCTCACCCACCCTAACTTCATCAACAATATAAGTAAATGGTGGGCAGAAGATATTCCTGTTCAGGGAAATAACATATTCATTTTGCATCAGAGACTAAAACACATCAAACTCACACTCAAATATTGGAACAGAAATGAATTTGGCAATATCTTCAAAGCCAAAAACAAAGTTGAAAATAAAATTAAAGGAATTAACCAAGTCCTCATCTCAGATGGCTTTACCGAGGAAAGGAAAGTACAAGCTGACTCTCTGCAATAGGAATGGGATGAAAAATGCAAGCAAGAGGAGATCTTCTGGAGACAGAAATCGAGAGTGCAATAGACAAATGAGGGAGAAATAAATACAAAGTTTTTTCACATGTCAACCATGGACCACAGAGCTCATAACAGGATTTCAATTCTTAGAGATACTCATGGAAAACAGGTCAGCTCCCACAAAGAAATAGAATCTTCTCTAGTACAACATTTCCAAAGCATAGCTAAGGAACCTTCCATAGACAGATCTCAGTTTATCAAGAAATTCACAAAGCACATTCTCAAGCTTGTAACTAGAGAAGACAATCACGATCTTAATAGGCCAGTGACTAAAGAGGAGATCAACGAAGTTATCAAAGAGATGAAAATGGGAAATCTCCAGGCCTGAATGGGTTTGATGTAGAATTCTTTAAAGCATGCTGGGAAATAGTCAAACAAGATATCCTTGATGTGGTGGAGGACTTGAGGAAAAACAAAAAAAAATTAAGGGCGCTTAATGCCTCTTTCATAGCTTTGATTCCAAAGCAGGAAAGAGCCATGACACCGGATAGATTCAAACCCATAGCTTTATGCAATTTGGTGTACAAAATTATATCCAAAGTAATTTCAAACATGCTCAAGCCCCTTCTTCCAACTCTTGTGTCTGAGGAGCAAACTAGATATGTGGAAGGAAGACAGATTCTAAATAATATCATTCAAGCTCACGAGGTGGTACACTCTCTCAAGATCAATAAGCAAGCAGGTATGATCATGCAACTTGACATAGTGAAAGCGTATGATAAGCTAAGCTGGGCATACATCAAAGAAGTGCTAAAAGCTTATGGCTTTGACTATAACTAGATAAGATGGGTAATGGCCCTTGTCACCATAGCTAGTTTTTCAATCCTGCTTAATGACTCACCTTCCAGAACCTTTAGGCCTTCGAGAGGCCTAAGACAAGGAGATCCGCTCTCCCCCTTCATCTTTATCATCATGATGGAAGGTTTAGGAAATACAATCAAATTATCCAAAGAAGAAGGAAAAATACAGGGTCTCAAACTCACCTGGAATGGAGATGCCTTGACTTATCAACAATTTATGGATGACACTATGCTGCAAGGTACACCCATGGTCAAGGAAGCTAAATCTTTCAAGAAAATCCTAAACGACTTTACTATGGCTGCTGGTACAGAGGTAAGCCTTACCAAATCTAAGATTTTCTTTTTTAATACTCACATTGCTATTCAAAGGAACCTCACCAGAATTCTCGTCTTTCAAAGAGAACAACTACCCTCCAAATATCTGGGAATACCGCTAACGGACAAACCTCTGAGCAAGGTAGTTTGGGAGCCAATCACTAGTGAAGTCCAAGACAAATACTAGAATTGGACAAGCAGGTCTTTCAATTTAGCAGGACGGCTAGTGCTATCAAAATTTGTCCTTCAAACTGTCCCATATTCATGTGCTATGTCATTCCTACTCCTAAAGGAGTTGTGCAACACATTAGAAATATACAAAGGGACTTTCTATGGGGCAAAGGGGGAGAGAAAAAGAAATGGGCTTTGGTAGCATGGGATAAGATCTGTAAACCCAAGACACATGGAGGTTTGGGGCTTCATGACCCTGGAACCCTAAGTATAGTTTTGGGGGCTAAACTTTGCTGGAGATGGCTAAAGGAATCGATAATTTCTTGGGAAAATATTTGGAAATAGAAGTATGCAAAGCATTGGCAAGAAAGGGGCCTCATTCGAATGTCTGGGCTCATCAAAGGCTCCCACATTTGAAACAAAGCTTGGGAGAACAGAGCTATTGTTCAGAAACATAGTTTTTGGGAGATCAGAGATGGAAACCTAGATTGGTTCTAGGAGGAAAACTTGCAATAGGAACCTAACCTGGTAAGAGATGGACTTGCCAATCTCAAGAATGACACTAACAATAAAGGTTTACTCAGGGTAAGTGACTTCTGAGATCAGTCTAGAAACAATGGAAAATGGAGAATATGGAAGGACCTGGAATATAGTGAAGGAACCTCTTTGAAGGCCCAGGCAGAAGCTCTTGCAATGATCTTGGAACAGAGAAAGATTTTGACATCAACATCGCCAGACCAACTGAGATGGGGAAGAAACAACAAAGGCAACTACAACCTCAAAGAACCCACAGAATGGCCCTAGGGCTTGACTTTACAAACCCTGATAAGGTTTGAGGTATCTATGGCAAAGCCCACACTGGATTAAAATCAAGTTGTTCATGTGGTTGGTGCAACATAATAAAATTATAATGTGGGAAAACCTTCTAAAAAGAGGTGTAGTAGGTCCATCAAGATGCCAGTTATGTGAATTACAAGAAGAGACCATGGAACATCTACTCAACCTATGCCCTTTCACCTCCACCTTGTGGAATTTCGTGGCTTCAATCTTCAAACAGATGGATAGGGACAATTTCAACATCACTTGTACTTTGAAGAATTGGAGAAGAAACTTCTCTGAAAATGAAATAGTCAATAAAGCTTGGGCTCTGGTTCCAGCCTTTCTAATTTGGGATGTCTGGAAAGAATGTATTAATAGGATTTTCAAGAACAACATTGGCTCATCCCAAAGAATCATAGCTCAAATCATTAGACATCTCCAAGAGATTATAGGCACCCTGCTAAATAAATCCCCAGAGAACCCACCTAAAAATTAGGAGGATGCTCAAATACTATTTCATTTGGGTCTACAGGAACCTTTCCCACAGGGCATAAGCAAGATGGTAAGTCAGGTAACAACAAGTAAGTGTTTCTGCCAACCTCCCCCTTATGGACTTTTGAAATTCAATTTAGATGGTGCCTCCAAAGGAAACCCTGGGGTGGCTGGTTATGGTTGAGTCCTAAGAGATGAGCAGAGTTACATAAAAGTCATCTTTCATAGTCATTTGGGGAAGGCCACTAACAACATGGTGGGACTCATAGCCCTAGAGCAATGCCTAGAAACCTTGATGGAATTAAATTTGCAAAACACCATGATTGAAGCTGACTCTGAATTGATAATTAATTCAGTCAAGAAAATATGCAATGGCATAGCACCAGAGAGAGTGTTGAAACACTGGCGGTTATTACAGGTCTATCATCGCATACAATCCCACCTAAGAGCCCTGAGAACCCTCAATTTTTTCATGTGCGCAGGATAGCCAACAGTTTATTGGATAGGTTGGCGAATGGAGGAGTACTCTATTCAAAATGCAATAGAAGATATGACTGGATGCTTACTCCCCCAGGGAAATTATGCGAAGACTATCACAGACAGGCTACCAAAGATAGGGAGTACTTCCAAAGCATGTGAATACTAGTGGAAATTAAAGAAAATGGAACAATCACAGGGTAGTAACATGTGGGAAATTGTGGGTAAGAAGGCAGGAAGGATGTAGATACCTAACTAAAGTTTGCCTTGAAATCCATCCTCCTATGGATTTCAGGCGGGAAATAGCTCATTGGTCAATTCTTTAGGTCCGTTTGTAAAGGTAAATAGTGGGCAAGTAACCGAGATCGCTTTCATCCTATGGATTTTGGGTGGTAAATGGCATGTTCGATATTTCTCCATTCGGACCCGAAAAATTAAAGTGCGGTGGTTTATTTAATCTTTAGGTTTGTCAGGGAAGGTAAATATTGGGCTAATCGAAGAATCCTCTCTAGATATCCTTCTTCTTGGATATTTCATGTGGTTTAGTTACATGACTGTATTCCTTCACCCAGACCCGAAATCGTTTAGAGAGGTGGCATAGGTTTCCTTTAGGGTATGCATGATTAGGTAAAAAGTGTGGTAGTTTCCAAGATCGCCTTCATCATGTGGATTTCAGACGCTTAGTTGCATGTTTTCTAATTCCCAATCTAGACTTGAAAAACTTTACAGTGGAGGTTTGTTTATTTTTCAAATCCGCCAGGACTGTTATTTAGTGGGCTAGTTGACGAGACTACTTTTGATCCTCGTCATCTCATGGATTTTGGGAAGAATAGATGCTCGATATCTATTTCTGCTTTTGGACGTGAAATAGGTTAGAAAGGTGGCCTATACTTCCTTTCGGGTCCATTTATCGAGTTAAAGTACGGGCCAGGTGTAAGCCCGAAAATAGTTTCTAACCGTTGGATCTTTGATGGTTGTTTCACTTTGTATTTGAGTTGTTTAGATAATTGAAAGTTTATGTTTGTCTTTGGTGTAGTTATGTGGGCTTTCGAATGGTTACATGGTGCACTTTTGTGGGCCATCGATGTGGTGGGCCCCATCATCATTGGCAGTTTTGTGGTCCTTTGGATGGTCTAATGGTGCAGTTTTGTGGGCTCGGAGGTTGTGATGCACGGTGGGTCTTTTGATCCATGATAGTTTGGACAATAGGTATCCAAATCTTTGGTTGTCTATATTGTTTCGTTGAGGGCAGATTGTTCATTGGTTGTTTTGTGTGGGCTTTTCACAGTTTTTGAGATAGGTTCAGTTTTTGTCATTCCAGCTTCCTATGGTTTTTTCACAGAGCTGGTGTTGCTCCTTTGTATTATGTACATTATGTATTTTATAGATGAATAGAAGGTTCGACTCTTGATAAAATATATATATATATATACTCATCCTATAGACATTAAAAAACAAGTATAAAGGTAAATACTAAAGAACATTTATCTTATTCTCTCAATTTTCTTATAGCATCTGTATTATAACAAATGTGATGGTTATTATTATCTAATTTTAAGGTCACAACCAAATAGTGATTTGATTGTTAATTCTATAAAGGCATATATGCTCTACCCCGTTGGTTTTGAATCGCTTACCAGGAAACACACGTTGTTAACCATTAGGCCCACTCAAGTTGTACATTGAACTACATGATTGGTAAATATTAATGAATGCCGATAATTTACAATAAGACAAATTTTATTATCAAAATTAATTAAATTATAATTTTATTTTAAATTATTATTATTAATTATTAAAAATATTAATATATTAAATAAATTTATATAATTTTCAAAATATGTGATTAAAAGTTATAGTAAAAAGTTGAATAACATTTATAGATATATATATATTTTTAAATAAAATAAAAAATTAATAATTATCTTAAAATAAATCACAATTCCCTATTAGAAATATTCATGAAAAATAAATTTCCTACTTACTTGATAATCTCTATTAAAAAATATCATGAAAAGTAAATTTTTAAAAACTATTTAATAATTACTAATAATTAAATAAAATTAAAATATCTACTCTAAAATAGATATAAAATAAAAATAAAAATAAAAAAATTATAACTTAAAATAATAAATTTAAAATAATATATTTTATTTTAATCTTTATAAAACTCAAACTTTCTATTTTAAAATATATTTATAATTAAATTATTTAATAAACCTGATACACAACATGGAATAAGAGGTTCTCAAAAAATATTTGAAAAAATAATCAACGCTACATATGGATCAAGAGAGATTCCATAACTCTAATCAGCTACATATGGATCAAGAGAGATTCCATAACTCTAATCAATGCTACATATGGGTCAAGAGAGGATTCCATAAACACGCCCTATCTCGACTATATTATTGGGAATGCCATATCTTGACTATATTATTGGGATTAAAGTAAGAAGTCATCTGGTATTATTACATTTAAATTTAAAGAGAATATACAATGCAATAAAGAAAAGATAAAATAAAATTAGGATAATATAGAAAAATTGTTTAGCAGATTAAAAGATTTTTTTTGTCTTAATTAGAATAAAGTAAAAAGACTAATATTGGTAGTATATTGAAATTAGGCGATGGAGAATTTCAAAAGTGAAAAAATATGTGTGTTTGTGATATTGAGAAGGTTGAATATGAAAATTATTTTTCTTTTAAAGTATCCTATGTATATCTAAATTAAATTACATTTCCAAAATATTTGTGACGATAATTAACTTTCTTAACATTTTGATTATCTTTTCAAGTTATCAATACTATAATGATTTTGAAATGCTTTTTTTAATGTTTTTCAATCAAAAAATAAAATCCAAATAATCCTTTATATTTTCTTTATGCCATATTAGGCAAAACAAATATTGCCTAATTTTAGACTTTGTGATCCATACTGATTTTGATATTGTCTTTCAAATTAATCACATCATAAGTTGCAACCTATGATGTGATTAATTGAAAAACTTTATCAAAATTAAATTAAATATTATTTAATGATTGACTATGTACTATAAACACTTAAATCAAAAGGAAAAACAAAATATAGGAGAGACTACTTCCTTATATTCTCATATTATAATTTATTATAATTTAACGTTAACCATCATAAACCCATCTCAAATACGGATCTAACATGAGCCGTGAGGGATCCAATTTCTTCACGTACAATTTTCTTTATGAACCGACATTATTTAAATATTTTGTATAGTTATTTAGTTTTTTTTTTGGGCCGACATGAGTAAAATTTTAACTTTGATGATAGACAGACATAATTACACATCATACTTGCCTATAGAATGAGCCTCTCAGCTCAACAATTCAATTTTTCCATATCTATAAAATAAAATTTAAATTTAAATTTAAATTTTATAGAGACAATTTAAATTAAAAATTAAAATTTTAATGGGGACAATTGAATCGATCATTCATGTTATGAATTTGAATCCATACTCTCATTCTTTTAAATAAGAATAACTAGCAAAACTACATTAAAAATATTAATGTGGTTGATATAACCGAGGCTTTTTTGTATCTATCATTAATACATATAGCAATATTAAATAATAATATATAAAAAAAAGTATTGCAATAAAAAAAATATATTGTCATGAATTTATATTAATTATTATTTATTATTAATAATTTTTATTATTTAATAATAATAAATATTATATTTATTAATATTAATATTTAATATTAAGTATATATTAATATTAATATTACTCATAATTAAATTTAATGTCATTATTAATAAATGATAAAAATAATATTACTTATTAATAGCTAAAAGTTAATTATAAAAAATAAATAATTCATTTTTGATATAGTTAAGAAATTAATGATATAGATTTAAATTAAATTAAAATAGATAATTAAATGAAACTAAAATGATTATATTAACTATCATTTAAAAAAATTGTTATAACAATTAATATTATTATTATTAAGTAAGTAATGTTAGTAGTTCAAATAATTAATATTATTATTTTTAGTAATAATTATAATTCTAAGGGTTAATTTCTAAATTACCTTGTATTAATAACTCAAGGGAACAATAATAAATCCAAAGGAATTACTATTATAAAGTCAAGGTATAAAAACTCAAATATTATAAACCCTAAAATAAACACAGTTGACCATGGTTTTTACCATAGTATATTTTCATATTGAGACAATCTTAGTCACAATGTCACATTGTATCATGGTTCACCATAATTATAAACCAAAGGGATTTATATTAGACCCAAGAGGTTAATTCTAAAACCGTAAGGTATTATAAATCAAGGGAATAATATCAAACCTAAGGGATTAGTAGTATAAAATCAAGGCATATAAACCCCAAGCTAAATATTATAAACCCTAAAATAAACATCGTCCACCATGGTTTACCATGGTTGATTTTCATATTGAGACAAGCTTTGTCACAATGCAACTTTGTACCATGGATGACCATGGCTGTCATAGTGTGAAGTTGGACCAAGAGATAATATTGATCAAAATGTGACCATGATTATTGACCATGGTTGATCATGATTGAGCATTATTGACCATGGTTGATTTTCACATTGAGACAATATTTGTTACAATGTGATGTTGGACCAGCGCTAACCATGGTTGACCACCATGGTCGATGATGGTAAACCATGGCTCATTTTCATATTGAAACAATCTTTGTCACAATACGACATTTAACAAAGGTTGACCATGATTGAACATGGTTGACTATGGTTGACCATGGTTGATTTTCATATTGAGAAATTCTTTGTCACAATGTGACTTTGGACTATGGCTGACCATGAATGATCATGGTGGATGATGGTTGAACATGGTTGATTTCAATATTGAGACAACCTTTGTCACAATGTGATGTTGGACCATGGTTATAAACCTAAGGGATTTATATTAAACCTGAAGATTAATATTATAAACTCCATGAATAATATTATAACCTAGGAATATGACCCCTTAGATTAATAAACCCAAGGGATTGATATTATAAACCCAAGGGAATAATATTAAACCCAAGGGTTTAATATTATAAACCCAAGGTATATAAACCCTGAGAAAGATATTATAAACCATCAAATAAATATGGTTTACCATTGTTGACCATGGTTGATTTACATATTGACACAATTTTTGTTACTGTGCAACGTTGAACCATGGTTGACCATGCTTGATTTTCATATTGACACAATCTTTGTCACAGTGCGATGTTGGACCATGTTGATTTTCATATTGAGACAATCTTATTCACAATATGAAGTTGGATCATGGTTGATCATGATTGAGCAAGGTTGATTTTCATATTGACACAATCTTTGCCTCAATGTGTCGTTGAACCATGCTTGACCCTGATTGATATTCATATTGACACAATATTTGTCACAATGTGACATTGGACCATGGTTAATTTTCATATTGAGACAATCTTTGTCATAATGTGATGTTGAACCATGGTTGTCTTAATGTTACGTTGGACCAAGATATAATCTTTGTCACGATGTGACCATGATTATTAACCATGGTTGACCATGATTGACTATGGTTGACGATGGTTGATTTTCACATTAAGACAATCTTTGTCACAATGTTGGACCATGGTTGATTGCCATATTGACTATGTTTCACCATGATTTACGATGATTATTTTTCATATTGAGAAAATGAATAAATGTAAATCAACCTTTTATTAGAAAAATTAAATTTATATATATATATATATATATATATATCTTTGTTCAAAGTAATTTTATTAGATTTTCAAAAAAATAATGTTTTACAAAAATCATCTCAACATTTGCCTTTCTCTCATTCTGATTAGACTTGTTGAGATCAGGGCCTAGAGGAAACCATAGAAAGCAATTGACATGCATTATTTCTGACATACATTGTATCCTTAGCATACTAAAAGAGAACAAAAATATAACCAGAACTAATGGAAACATATCAAGGAGGGAGATTGGGGGGCATTACAGGGGTATCTACATAATAACTGATATTCTCATGCATATGAAAATCTATGTGTTCCACCCTCGATTTCAAGTTGTGAAGGTGGTAATTGGTGCGATGGTAGCTATGGAACAGGGTATCCAACTGTTCTAGAATTTTGTTTTGACTGTATTGGATGTCATTTATGTAAGCAAAAAGATCATTGTGATCTTCATAGTGTGGTCCTTGAGAATATCCATGTTAATCTAGATATTCCAAAGTTGGTCAATGATGGACTCCAAAGTGACAGGGGTCACAACATGGCTTGTGGAGAAAGGTGGTGAGATGGAAGTTGCTTCTTCAGTATCCTAGCTATCTGAAGTATTTGAGCATGCGTTATGGAAAGGATTAGGAATCCCTACATCAAGATGGTTCCCTGCCCCTCAACGTGGCTGACCCCATTGACATGGCATATTGAAGTGGTTGAGGTGAAACCTCCGATGGAGGGGGTAGGCCAAAGAAACTAGCTCACAATACTTGCAATAAACAAAGTAGGCGACCCAACATAAGTGAAATTCCCCAAGGATGCAAACCAAGTTACAACAACCAGTAAACATACATAGTGACACAGAGGGACCTCACGATTACCCAATCCCAGGTCCATAATAGGTTAAGACCCTTCCTCCACCCCCTTAGACTCATAATTGAGAACACGCATCCCCAAGTGGAAAATAATTAATACCCTTGATCTTTAGCATTATCCAGTAACCAGGCTACCAGGAGGGCATAATAAGGTCAAACAAGCACCCTACCACTGACAGAAGCTAAGAGAATTTACTAGAAATATTGAGAACATGTGGTAAGCCCAACTAGACATTAGATTAACACTCCAATTATGAGAGTGAGCACTGAAACCTACATGAACAAATACCTTTCCACGAATTGCAGGTGTGACCTCTAGAAGCTTGACATTCCATGAATGAAAAATGAAGGCATGAAGACGAAGTGGCACCCCAACTATTTGTGTTCTGGGATCACAGGGGCAATCCTCGAAAGCAGTGTTGACCCAAACCAATTGAGCCTAGGAATCACCCTGTTTCTGACCCAAGGCCTTGACCCCGACAAGGTGTCATGGGAGACAGCACTAGTACCACCATTCTCTACTTTGTCCAAATTCATACCCCTAACAAAAAAAGTAAAGAAACTTTCATAGTGTCCCATGTATTTAACAATGAAGTGTGTGAGCATTCTAAGCAGATGTTGGCATTGAGGTCTCGGACGACACATAATGGTGCTATATATGCATGCGTGGAGGTCGTATGAGCCTCAGTATACTCAAAATATAGGTGGTAGCCATGATGGTCACCCCATCGAGGAATAATAATAAATATTATTATTTTATTATTAATTAAATTAATATTATTAAATAAATATTAATATTAAAAAAATTAATAAATATTATATTATATTCTAATAATTAAATTTAATTATCATTATTATTAAATGTAAATAATAGCACTTTATTATTAATAGTAAATATTAATTATTAAAATAAGATAATTCATTTTTAATTATAGTTAGTCAATTAAGTGATATTTATTTAAAAAAAAAAAATTAAATTAAAATGGTGGATTAACAGGAAATTGAAATAATTATTAATTAAAAATTTAAATAATTTTGTTAATTATTATTATTATTATTTATAATGTTACTATTTTAACAATTAATATTGTTTTCTTAATAATAATTATAAACCCAAGGGTTATATTCTAAAATCCTATGTATTATAAAATCAAGGGAACAATATTAAATCCAAAGGGATTAATATTATAAATTCAAGGTATAAAAACTCAAATATCATAAGCCCCAAAATAAACATGGTTTACCAATGTTGATTTTCATATTGAGACAATCTTTGCCACAATGTCACAATTTTTTTAAGGGCGGTTCACGGACACTGGGTGGCCGCTACATCCATGAGAAAATCCAGGTGGATCAACCCAAAGAGATCTACCTATCGACCAAACAAGCAGGGCCTAACCCTAAGGGTGTTGAGGAGATTTAACTCCGTGGCCTCCAAGGTGGCAAGATACCTAACAATGGGAACTCGACCAACTAAGCTAACCCTTACAGCCTTTTCTCACAATGCCACATTCTATCATGGTTGACCATAATTGTAGACCAAAGGGATTTATATTATACCCAAGAGATTAATTCTAAAACCATAAGGTATTATAAACCAATGGACTAATATCAAACCCAAGGGACAAATATTATAAAGCCAAGGTATATAAACCCCAAGATAAATATTATAAACCCTAAAATAAACATGATCCACCATGGATTACGATGGTTGATTTTCCTATTGAGACAATATTTGTGAAAATGCAACGTTGGACCATGGTTGTCATAATGTGATGTTGGAAAAAGAGATAACATTGGTCACAATGTGACCATGATTATTGAATTTTTACATTGAGACAATCTTTGTCACAATGTGACATTGGACTAGGTTTGACCATGGTTGACCATGATTAACCATCGTTGAACATGATGAACCATAGTTGACCATGGTCGATGATGGTTAACCATGGTTCATTTTCAAATTGAGACAATATTTGTCACAATGTGAAATTTAATCGTGGTTGACAATGGTTGATTTTTGTATTGAGACAATCTCTCTCACAGAGTGGTGTTCCACAATTGTTAATAATAAATGACCATGCTTGATGATGGTTGACAATGGTTGAACATGGTTGATTTTAATATTGAGACAATCTATGTCACAATGTGATGTTGGAGCATGGTTGACCATGATTATAAACCTAGGGGATTATATTAAGCCCCAAGATTAATATTATAAACCTTATGAATAATATTATAACCTAGTAATATGAACCCTTAGATTAATAAACCCAAGGGTTTGATATTATAAACCCACGGGACTACTAATCGTAAGGGATTAATACTAAAACCCAAGGGGATTATAAACCCAAGGGACTACTAATTGTAAAGGATTAATAGTAAAACCCAAGGGGATTATAAACCCAAGGGAATAATATTAAACCCAAGGATTTAATAATATAACCCCAAGGTATATAAACCTTGAGATAAATATTATAGACCCTAAAATAAACATGGTTTACCATTGTTGACAATGGTTGATTTTCATATTGACATAATTTTTCTTATAATGCGATGTTGGACCATGGTTGACCCTGCTTGATTTTCATATTGACACAATATTTGTCACAATGTGACATTGGAACATGGTTAACCATAGTTGATTTTCATATTGAGACAATCTTTGTCCCCATGTGACGTTGGACCATGGTTGACTGAGGCTGATTTTCATATTGACACAATCTTTGTCTCAATGCAATGTTGGACCATGGTTGACCATGATTGAATTTCATATTGAGATAATATTTGTCGCAATATTACGTTGGACCATGGTTGACCATGTTTGATTTTCATATTGAGACAATTTTTGTCACAATGTGATGTTGGACCATGGTTGACCAATGGTTGTTGTAATGTGACATTGGACCAAGAGATAATATTTGTCACAATGTGACCATGATTATTAACCATGGTTTCCCATGATTGACCATGGTTGACCATGGTGGACAATGGTCGGCCACGGTTCATTTGCATATTGAGACAGTGTATGTCACAATGTGATGTTGGACCATGGTTGACCATGATTAACCATGGTTGATTCCCTTATAGACCATATTTTAGCATGGTTGACCATGATTTACCATGATTGACCATGATTATTTTCCATTTTGAGAAAATCAATAAATATAAACCAATCTTATATTAGAAAATTAAATTAAAAAATGATATTTATTTTAGTCATATTTATTTATACAATAAAATTTAAATTTTAATATTTTATTTATTTATATAATTAAAAATTATTTATTTTTGAAAAAAAAAAAAAAAAATATTTAATGGGTTTAAAATAAAAAAATATATAAAAATATTTTAAAGATTACAAAATCTCATAATTTATTTTCTTTTAATTTAATAGATTTATAATATTAAATACATTACAATTGAGAATGCTAAAACTTATGGTGTTTTTTTTTAACTTAGAAGGATAACTGAGAAATTTTAAATCTCAAATATCTTTAATACATAAGAATTCATTGTCACATTTCTGATCCACATGTGGATATTTTATATGTCGTTTATAAACACACAGAAATAAATTTTATTCTTATAAAAATAAAAAAATATTTCTGTTAGGGTTTGCACAATATGTAATCCACTCATGTGTGGAGCAATTTGAGATCATCAATCCATATTTAGTTGAAAGGGTATATGTGTTGGTTCACAAATGAGTAGTTTCGACACATATAAATTAGAATGATATCTATCATTTAAGCCATACGAGTCCCATCTAACACTATCCCTAATCTAGGGGAGCCTCTTCCAAGTCATATTACTTCCATATATTATCATTATTGTCAATTTTCTTACTATTGGTTGATTATATCTTATTGATTCACTAAGTTTGAAGTTCCCACCAACTAATCTACACAAATGATAAAGCTAAATTTTTGAAAAAAAAACATTTCGATATTGATGCCTATATATTATTTCTCACCAAACCCTACAAAATTAGGTCACCTACAATAATTTCCATTGTGGAGATGTGAGTAGGTGAACAATCCTCAAAGTTAATCTGATTTGCATAATTACAATACAATTCTTGGTGGCTCTACAGAAAAATGTTTGACATTGAGATAAGCTCCAAAATGGATCGATTGAATTTATAAAACATGGTATACAATGGTTGACCATGATTGAATTTATAAAACATGGTAAACAATGGTTGACCATGGATGACCATGATTGACCAAGGTTGACCATGACTGATCATGGTTGACCATGGTAGACCATAGTTGACCATGATTGATATTATAAACCTAGGGGAATAATAAACCCTATGGATTAATACTAAATACATAAGGATCTATAAATCTAAGGGAATAATATTAAACTCCAGGGATATGAATCCTTAGATCAATAAACCCAAGGTATATAAACCCTAACTTAAGTATCATAAAACCTAAAATAAACATCGTTGACCATGGTTGTTTTCCATATTGAGACAATCATTGTCACAATGTGGTGTTGTACCATGGTTAGCCATGATTTATTTTCATATCATGACAATATTTGTCACAATGCGATGTTGGACCATGGTTGATTTTCGTGTTGAGACAATCTTTGTCACAATGTGACATTTGACCATGATTTACCATGGTTGGCTATGGTTGACAAAGATTGATATTATAAACCCAAGGGAATAATAAACCCAATGGATTGATATTAGAACCATAAGGGAATAATAAACCCAAGGTATTAATACTAAAACCCCAAGGGAATAATATTAAACCCGAGGGACTAATATTTTAAACTTGAGGTATATAAACCCTAAGATGAATATTATAAACACTAAAATAACCATGGTTGACCATGGTTGATTTTCATAGCAAGTCAACCTTTGTCACAATACGACATTGGAACATGGTTGACCATGGTCAATTTTTATATCGAGGCAACCTTTGTCACAATGCATCATTCACCCATGGTTGGCAACGATTAACCATGGTTGACTATGTCTCATTCTATAAAACATGGGTGATTATGATCGACCATGGTTGACTTTCATATCGAGACAATGTTTGTCACAATACGATGATGGACCATTGTTGACCATGGTTGATTTTTATATCTAGACAATATTTGTCTAAATGTTATGTTCAACCATGGTTGCTAATGATTGACCATGTCAGATTCTATAAAACATGGTTGACAATGATCGACCATGGCTAGCCATGGTTGATCGTGATTTTCCATTATTATCCATGATTTTCATAAGCAGACAATTTTTTCCACAATGTGATATATGACCATGGTTAACCATGGTCGACTAGGTTGACCATGATTGATATTATAAACCCAAAGAAATAATAAACTCAAGGGATTGATATTATTAATGAAAGGGAATAATAAACCCAAGGGATTATAAACCCAACGGAATAATATTAAACCCAAGGTATATAAACACTAAGATAAATATTGTAAATACTAAAATAAACATGGTCAACCATGGTTGATTTTCATATTGACACAATCCTTGTCGCAATGCGACATTATAAACCTAAGGTAATAATAAATCTAGGGGATTGATATTATAAACCCAAGGGAATAAAAAACTCAAGGGAATAATATTAAACGCAAGGGACTAATATTATAAGCCCAAAGTTAAATATTATAAACACTAAAATAAACATGGTTGACCATGGTTGAATTTCATATTGAGACAATCCTTGTCACAATGTGACATTGGACCATAGTTGACCATGGTTGATTTTCATATTGAAACAATATTAGGAAATAATAAACCCAAGGGATTATGAACCCAAGGGAATAATATTAAACCCAAAGGACTAATATTTCAAACCCAAGGTATATAAACCCTTAGATAAATATTATAAACACTCAAATAAATGTGGTTGACCATGGTTGATTTTTATATTGATACAATCCTTGTCACAATGCAACATCCAATGATGGTTGACCATGATTAACGATGGTTGGCCATGACTGATGATGGTTGGCCATGATTGATGATGGTTGACCATGATTCTATGTTAAACCTAAGGGAACAATAAACACAAGTGATAAGTTCCAGCATTGTAGCAAGGATGCTGCAACTCCTGGGCTACCAACTTTACTTATCAACTCGAGGTTCATACAAACTTGGAGGTGATAGTGTTGTATGCACAAGTAAAAGTGATGGTTCTACCTGTTGTCACTATTCAGCTAGCGAGAGACCACTGGGGTTCCAAGTCAGACTTCTATAGAGTCAGAAGAAGCTTGATTCTTTGATGGAAGAGAGGCAAATCTACTCTAATAGAGTTACTCTACTGCAATAATGGGGAAAGCCAACATGTAATGCTAAACCACACCATACCCTCAGTAACCATTTAAGAATATATGTTAAGTAGAAATGCTAAGTCAACAACAAAAAAATTCTACTGTCTAAGTCATAGCGGTAAGAAGCATCAAACAATACTCGTGTGGAAGTAAAGGAACTAAATTAAATCTGTTTTCACCTTTTTGGTCTTTTTATGCAAAATGAAGTATGCAAACTAATTGTTCTTATGTACGTGAGAGGTGGATTGAAGGTGTTTGAGGATGGATAGAAGGTTTATGAAGTGATTAGATGGTGTGTAGGGGTCCTAGGAGGCTTCTTGTGACTTCCTAGAGGTTTCCCATCAATTCGGCCTCAAAACAGGTCATTTCAGGAAAACCTACAAGATGTAATAGAAACCTACAAGATGATTCTATAGGAATTATAGGAAACCTATAGGATACATCCGAGAGCTAATTGTGAGGTGTTGGAGGTGTTGGGAGGCTTATGAAAGGTGCGTCATTGGTGGAATAGAGTGTTAGAAGGTCTAGGAGCACTCAAGAGTCAATATCCGAGATAAGAGATGGTTGGATTCATTCAATGTGTTTAGGAGAATTCCAATGAAAATTGATGAAAAACTATTAAGGGTTGTTGAAAATATCAACAAGAAATGATAAAAATAGAATCCACAATATTCCAATTTTAATGTGTTCTTGAGTTAAAATTGTGCATTAAAATTCGAATTTAGTCTCGCCAGGTGCTTGAAAAATAATTAATTAATTCATCTTGAGTTAATTAGTTAGAGAAATTCAAGTTATAATTCTTTCTGAAGTCATGCATCAGTTATCCTTAAAATTAAGGAGATTATCCTTTAATTAAGGAGATAAGATTGAGTTATATTTGAGTTGTAATTAGTTAGCTCAGTTTACTAAGTTAACTCTAGTTAAATTAGTTCCAAACTATTTGAGGAACTAATTATGAGTTATCAGCCAGCTGATGCATGCATGCACTCAACTAGTTTACTCCAGATAAATGAAGATTCTCTCATCATTAACTCATGCATGTCTATTCATAGAAAGACCCAGTTGAGCTAAATGTCAAGGACATGTTACTATCATTTGCATGTATTTTCCTATAAAGGAAACTCATCCATGCAATCAAGGGAAGGTTTAAATAGTGGGGTTTTTAGTTGAGGTTTTCCCTTGAGTATTTTCTATGTTTCATGTGCATTAGTTCTTCTTCTGGTTATATGTGTTCAACTCGTTCTTGCTCAAACATTTTAAGCTTTCGAAAATTGATTGTATAAGTAAGTTAAAGTTTTTTTCTTTAGTTATATTGCATTATTGGGTTAACTTGTAGCAAATCTACAAAGCTAGATTTGTAGACAGAATTTCTACATGGTATTAGAGCCAAGTTTATCAGATATCTGAATAGTATACTGAGAAGATAACTCAAATTTTGAAGTTCGGATTTGTAGTTGCAAAATCGAATTTTTATCATACTTCAAGGTTGGCCAATGGCGTTCAATGGCTTGAGACTAGAGAATGCCTTGGATGGTAGCTAAAATTACATAGCATGGAAAGATCACATGGAGGTTGTATTAGAAGGCAATGACTTGAAGGAATTCATTGATCAAGAAATAGAAAAGATAGCTTCAACTAATGCACAAGAGTTGGCAAAGTAGAAGAAGTGTGGCAAAGGTGAGACAGCTCATCCTTGAGGGAGTTTGAGACGATATTGTCTGGAGTCTCCATAGGAAGGATACTCCATTTTCAATGCGGATGACACTGAAGGACCTCTACCAAAACAGTAGCGACCAGAGGAAATTGGCGCTCAAGGATAAGCTTCGAAGAATCAAGATGGAGAACGATGATACTATTTCCACATATCTGAACAAGCTCACCACTTACAGAGATGAGCTTGGAAGTGTGGGAATAACTACTATCGATGATGATATGGTGAGCCTTTCTCTCCTTAGCCTTCCAAAGAGCTAGAATATCTACCAGGACTCTGTGAATGGAAGGGAGAAACTGCAGGATTAGGAATTACTATGGTTGGATCTCATGTAGGAGGAGATTAGGAGGAGAACATGAGATATTTCTTCATCCAAGGATAATGATGAAGAAAATCTGGCCCTATTTTTTTTTCCTTTTTTTTGTCATCACTGAGCTACCTCAAGAGGTTTTCAACCCAATGATGGGACTCAGGCACCTCATGGAGGTTTTCATCTGAGTCCTTATTCTTTTTTCTTTTTCTCAATGATTTGATGAGGAAGGAGCTGGAACTTGTTCCACTATCATTGTTGTTTTATTGATATCATCAATGAATTCTTGTTTTGATAAAGGTCTCTTGTAGATTTTCAATCGGTGTCCATTAACAAGCAAAGGAATGGCTTCTTCATCTATAGTTCTATTTTTTACTAAACCATTATCATGGCATCTTTCCACAATACAAGGTCTGAGCCATCTTGTCCTTAACTTGCCGTTAACGCATTTATTCCTAAAATCATATAGCAATGCCCAATCACCTTCCTAAAAAAATTTCTCCTTGATCTTGTATCATGCCAGATACTCCAATGAAGTTGAAATACCTGTGTATGTAGGAGGGCCTGCATTCTGAATTCATCCAAACCATTCAATTCGAACATTCTCTCTTTCTGTGCACTGCTAAGATCCAGATCTAGTTGGGTTTCCATCCTTAATGTGTTATATTCAAATTCAATGGACAACAAGGCCTTTTTCTGATAGAACAACTCATAGGATGTGAATCTAGTGGTGGTCTTCCATGTGGTATTATAGGCTCACGTGGCCTCAACTAGTATTTCTGCCCAATCCTTCCTTCTGCTACTCACCACTTTGGTCAAGATGACCTCCAGTGCTCTGTTGGTCACCTCCACTTGCCAATTAGCTTGTGGATGATAAGGAGTGGAGGTTTTATTCTTGATCTTGTGATGGCTGAGCAAGTCTTCAATCATGTTGGAGGTAAACTAAGTACCTTGGTCTAAGATCAGCTTTATAGGGTACCCAAATTTGTAGAATATATTCTCCCTTAGGAACTCAGCCACCTTCTCTTACGTTGCTACCTTAATTGCCTTAGTTTCAACCCACTTAGTGAAATAATCAGGGCGCACAATAATATATTGTTTTTGATTTGAAGGAGGGTCAACAGGCCTAATGAAGTACATGCCCCACTTGTCAAATTGTTGAAAGTCACTTGGGGTTGCAAAGGCATTTCATATCTTGGAGTAGGCCTCCCCATCCTCTGGCACCGATCACACTCACTAGTGTATTTTTTCACATCCCAATGAAGAGTGGGCCAATAATAGACTACTTGTAACACTTTCAATGTTGTCCTCTTTGCTACAAGGTGACCTCCACAAGGGCCATCGTGACAGGTCAGAAGGATGTCAAAGACTTCCTCCCCCCTAACACACCTTCTCAAGATTTGATTTGAGCCAAGTTTGAAAAGATTGCCACCAATACAAGTGAAGGGGGTGCCTTTCCTGACTATCTTGCTCTTTTCTTTTGAGGATAAGTTTGGTGGGAACTATGCTAATACCAAATAGTTTGCTATATCAACAAATCATGGAGAGAGAACTGAAATAACAAATAAGTGCTCGTTCGGTAACTAGCCATCCACCATTCCTTCTTCACTTGTAGGCAAATTCACCCTCGACAAAAAATCTGCAACAACATTTTCCTTACCATGCTTATCAACAATGGTTAGATCAAACTGTTGTAATAAAAGTAACCATCTTACAATTCCATAATTCACATCTGGTTTGTCGATTAAATATTTGATTTTAGCATGGTCAGTATGCACAAATGTTTGATATCTAGTAATATAATGCCTGAATTTGTTCAGTGAATGTACAACATCCAAGAGTTCCTTTTCAGTCACCGTATAATTTAATTCAACATTTGATAAATTCTTACTGATAAAATAAATAGCATAAGGCAATTTTTCATCTATCTCACCTAGGGCTGCTCCTATGCATTTGTGTTAGGCATCAGCATGAATATGAAACGGGAGGGCCCAATTTGGGCCTTGTAGAATTGGTTTTGTGGTTAACTTATCCTTTACGATGTCTAAGGCCTCTTGACAACTTTTTCACCATATAAACTGAGAATCTTTGGCCAACAAACCAAATGAAGGAGAGGCCAACTTGTTGAAGTCCTTTATGAACCTTTGGTAGTATCCATTTAACCCTAGGGACCCTTTGGATGATAGCTATTTTGTTTGGGTCCACTTGCAGTCCTTGATGAGATATTGAATGACCTAAAATGGTCCTTGCAGTCACTAAGAACTCACATTTTTTAGGACTGAGAGAGAGGTTCATTTTAATGCATATGTGTAGTACTTTTCTTAGGTTAGACAGGGCTTCTTGGAAATCACAACCATAAGGTGTAAAATCATCCATATAAATCTCCATCACATCATGGACTAATTTAGCGAAAGCACTCAAGGCTGCTCTTTGGAATGTGGTAGGACCATTGCATAGGCCAAAAGGACTGACCCTATAGGCAAAAGTACCCCAAGGACAAGCGAATGTGGTCTTATCCTAGTCTTCTGGGCAGATTTAGATTTTGTTGTAACCACTGAATCCATCTAGGAAAGAGAAAAACCTCTTCCTTGCCAGGCCATCTAGCACTTGGTTAATGAAGGGTAGAGGAAAATGATCCTTCTTTCTGGCTTTGTTCAACTCCCTGTAATTGACAAAAATTCTCCACTTAGCATTTTTCTTGGGAACTAACACCAAAGGAGAGACCCACTCACTATTGGAGATAGGGTAAATGAATCCTACATCTAATAGCTTTTGTAGTTCCTCTTTGACTATATCTTTAAGAGCTAGATTCATCCTCCTTTGTGGTTACTGGACTGGCTTGCAACCTTCTTTGATGTATATATGGTGAGTACACACTTAGTGGTGTACTCCCTTCATTTCCTTGTAACTCCAATGGAAGGCTTCTAGATTTTCCTTTAACTTGTTCCATAGTTTCTCCTCTTCAAGAGAAGAAAGAGATGGATTGATTTTCAAGGTTCTCTCTTGGCCAAATTCTATGGTTTTGACCCAGAGTGGGTTGGAATCGACCAAGCATAAGTCAATTGGATGATTATTTTGGGTTTCCTTTACTGCTTCTTCTAAGGATAATGAACTGGGAGTTGGACTTTGGAGTAGGTGTTCGATCAAGTCATCTTCATCTTTCTATCCTCCTTCCCATGGTTTCTTCCAAAGCATAAAGTGGGGAGGAATAAACTTCATCTTCTTCCTCCTCCTCCAACCATAAAGGTAAGCCATGCTCTAGAGAAGGTTGAGTAAGAGGGTATAGGACTAACTATTTGGACATATGCCCATTCTTGATGGTCATATTCCCATCTCTGTAGCTAATGTAAGCATCAGGAGTGGCCAACCATGGCCTCCCAAGGATGAGAGGGTAACCAGTAAGCTTAGCCTTAGGCTACAGAACTAGGAAATCTGTAGGGTACTCCCAGGAGTCAATGGAGACCATTACATCCTCCACAATTCCCTCAAGGTTTACTGTGGAACGATCTACAAGTTGATGAATTTTTGTGCTCTTCCTCGATGAACCTTGGATGTTGAGCTTGAGCATGGTGTCCTTGGTCATCACATTAATGGTAGCCCCAATATCAATTAGAGTGTGTGGGAAAATGGTGCCATTGATGTGCACATATACTACAGGGCTTCCAGGGTCCAAATATTTTGGACATCTTACCTACCCCAGCATTAAGTCAGACTGCTGCCCATTGACATTAATGGTAGGGGCATCCCTTTTTTGCCTCCTTGGATGCTTGAAGAACTTCTCCTTAATCAAATTATTGTAAATGGGAACATCTTTTATTTCCTAGAGAAATGGGATCTTTACAGATAGATTTTTCAATTCTCCCAGAAGTTCAGTCTCTTCTCGGGTAGGTTAGAGTGGTTGGGATAATCTCTCAGGAAAGGGTGGATTTATTTTAAGGTTGGTTAACTGGGAGAACTCTCATAAATCTCAGGTTAATCTCCTGGATTTCCATAGCATAAGCTGGATATGATATCTCTCCATTGTATACTTGTTGAGTCTGCCTGTTATTCGGGTTTAGATTTGGCTGGGTAGGCATTTGGGGTTGCTTGGGTGGAACAAAGTGTAGGAGCTATGGTTAGACAGGTGGTGGAGGTAATAGGGCTATATCATTGTTGTATTAGGGCCTCCACCCCTGGAGTGGTGCATTCCACTGAGGTTGTCACAGAGCATAAGGTTGAAATGATTGGTTGGCTAGCTGGGAGTGATACTGAGATGCATAGGACCAAGGAGGGGGTTTAGACTAGGAAGGATGAGGAGGGGGTCCCCAAGAAGGTATGGTTGTGGTTTGGTTGGGGTTGTAATATTCATGGGATGACCCTTGCATGCCCTGCTGGTATGGTCTATGCCCATGAGGTCACCTTTGGTTAATGTAGTAAAGCTGCTCAGTGACCCCTTCAACTCCTTGATATACAAATTTGAGTCCGGGTAAAGAAGGGCACTTGTCTGTGGAGTGGGTTTCTTCATAGACCGAGAAAATTTCAATAGATTTCAATGGACATTCATTCTTAAGATGCCTCCTGGTGCATCTATGACAGAATATGGCCAAAGCTCTCTCTGCTTCCTCCTACTTCCTTTTAATGTTCATGGTGTCCATTTGCAAGGCAAGGGTTTGCAACATCTCACTTTTGAAATCTTCCAGCATGTTTCCAATTTCACCCTTGATGGATGAGTTGGAAGATGCTGTATTGGCCATAGGTTGACTACCCCTACCCTTTTTCCTAGCTTCCTTAGAATAGTTTCTAAAGACAATCTTGATATCCTCATAGGGTAATTGGTAGATATCTCCTACTGCTAAAAAATAAAAGGTATCTAGAAGATCCTCTCTTACTCCCCTAAGTAGGACTAGCTTTGGTGACTCAGGGTCAAGTGTGCACTTGGCACTTTTGTAACTAAGATGGAATCTTTCTTGGTAGTCTTCTAAGGATTCATCATGACCTACGGTCATCTTGAAAATTTCTTCTTTAGTATCCTTTGATTGACAGTAGTCTCGATATTTGTTGTTAAAATCTTGCAAAATTTGAGCCCAAGTTGTGATGTTATCTCCAATTAAACCCATGAACCAGCGTAATGCTGCATCCTTGAGGGTAGATGGAAATAGTCTTAGCTTTTGCTCATGATTTGTATAGTCATAGGTTTGGCATATAACAACAGAAAAAACAGGAAATTGTCAGGGTCCTCTGTGGCTAGGCAATGGAAATGAGGTAGGTCAGAGGGGCTTATATTTTTCATCTTAGTGTCCCCATTAGTTTCCCTAATCAGGAAGGCATCATCAACCCTCTCTATATTCGCTCTGTCATTTCGGTTTTCAGCCATTGATTTAGTAGGAACGGTTTCCTCTTCTTCTTCTTCCCCTGTAGGTTCCTCAAATATGTCAGGTTTCTCACCTAAGGGTTCCTCAAGTTCACAGCCACCGAAGAAGGGGGAAGGTTGGATGTTGGACGTAGTGGAGGTATTTGGAAAAAATTTCCCTAAGTTGTCCCTATTCCTACCACGCATGAAAGGAAATATTTTTGGGTTGGTTTTGTATTCTTTTTAAAACTTAGAAAGTACTTGCAGAATTGAGATTGCTGATTGAATGAAAATTACTGACATAATGAAAAAGCTACTTGCTAAATTGAAATCCTACTTGCAGAATGGGAAGGAAAGCAGATAATGCAAAATGAATGAAAGGAAACAACTAAATTACTTTTGCACAAATAAACTAACGATAGAATATTGAAGACAAGAAATAGAAGGAAAGAAAGCAGTAATCACGTTCTACTCAAACACCTCCCTGAAAATGGTGCCAAAAAGTGATGAGCGCCAGTATTGCATCAAGGATGTTTCAACTCTTAAGCTACCAACTTTACTTGTCAACCCAGGGTTCATACAAACTTGGAGGTGACAGTGTTATATGCACAAGTAAAAGTGATGGTCCTGCTTGTTGTCATTGTTCAGCGAGCAAGAGACCACTGGGGTTCCAAGCCAAACTTCCATAGAGTTAGAAGAAGCTTTATTCTTTGATGGAAAAAAGGAAAATCTACTCTAAGAGAGTTACTCTACTATAGTAATGGGGAAAGCCAACATGTAATGTAAAACCATACCATAACCTAATTAATCATTTAAGAAGCTATGGTAAGAAGAAATGCTAAGTCAACAATAAAAAAATGCTACTATATAAGTTGCAGCAGTAAGAAGCATCAAACATTACTAATGTGGAAGTAAAGAAGCTAAACTAAATATGTTTTCACTTTTTTGGTCTTTTTATGCAAAATTAGGTATGCAAACTAATTGTTCTTGTGGATGTGACAGATGGATTGAAGGTGTTTGAGGATGGTTGGAACGTTTATGAAGTGGTTGTGGAGGGGTCCTATGAGGCTTTTTGTGACTTCCTAGAGGTTTCCCATCAATTCGGCCTCAAAACAGGCCATTTCAGGAAAACCTATAGGATGTACTAGAAACCTATTGGATGATCCTATAGGAATTACAAGAAATCTAAAGGATACAATCAAGAGCTTATTGTGAGGTGTTAGAGGTGTTGGGAGGCTTAGGAAAGGTGTGCGATGGGCAGAATGGAGTGTTAGAAGGTCTAGGAGCACTCAGAAGTCAATATCAAAGATAAGAGATGGCTAGATTCACTCAATGTGTTTAGGAGAATTTCAATGAAAAATGATGAAAAACTAGTGAGAGTGATGGTGAAGACAAGGGATGGATAAGGTGGATGAAGTGGAAGGTGGCTGCTAGCTATGAAGTCTTGGTCTCCTCCTGAAGAACCTACTCTGCATAAAACATGTGTGTCTTCCAAAAAGTCATGCAACAAGATACATTTTCATAAACTAGAAAAGCAGAATTAATGAATCAATTGCCTATATTATGCATGAAGAAAGTTGTTGAAGAGAATGGAAGCAAGAGTGAGATCTACTACAAAAGTGGAGACAGAGAGTATGATAATGAAACCTACCTTAAAACATTAACCAAATACTAAGTTAAAGACATCAAACTCCAAAGCTCATAAAAGAACTAGAAATCTATGTTTTTGGGGCTGCTTAAGGGTCCCTTCCTCAAATCATGGCCCAAGAGGGAGGAAGTGAGGCCAAGACACCGGCTAACAACCTTGTGGTGATCCTTTTTATCCTTATTAACCTGCTACTTAGAATAAGGCACAAATGGAAGCAAACTATCACATAACCAGTCTAATCTACACTACTTGTAATGGAAATGCATCTAATAAGCAAATTGACAATTAAGATATGAATCTACACTAAACATACATGTATAGTCAAGAGGAACTTTGGTTGATAGGGTTGGGCCCTAACCCAAGAGCTTCAAGCCTTTGAGTTAACTCAGTGCTAGCTCAAAACAAAACTCACTCTTATTACCAAAACAACAAATTACAACAAAAAGAACTGTCACAAGTCTTGCAGCTCGAAAATAGAGTAAAGTTTTACAATGAAAATTTGAATCCTACTAAGGTACTGGCCTCCCTACTTATACATCTAAAGTACCCAACGCCTTCCTTAAAGTTAGGGAGGCTCGGCTCCCAAACTCGAGATAAACTGGTGCTTTGTCTCTCACTTACTCGGTTGCCTTCCAGTCCTCATGATTTGGCTGTTTTCACTTTGAGTTGATGGAGGAATATTCGAAATGAGGGGTAGTAAAATGAGGAGGATTTACCTCCTATAATCCTTGTCCCGTGTCCCATTCAAGTTTTGACCTTGGTTTTTTCTAAAATTCTTCGATTTTCTCATTTAATCCTGCATTAAATGCACATTAGACCACAAAACATAATATCCAACTCTAACTCACCTCATAAACAAAATATAATTTAAAGCATGCAATAAGTTATTAGAATAGTTGGTTTGACTAAGCTAGGAGGTGATTAAGGCCCATATAATTACCCAATGATGGGGCTCATCAATAAGGGATTCACAGTATAAACCCAAGGGAATAATATTAAACCCAAGGGATTAATTTTAAAAACCCAAGTTATATAAACCCTAAAATAAATATTATAAACACTAAAAAAGCATGGTTGACCATAGATGATTTTCATATTGAGACAGTCCTTGTCACAATATGATGTTGCACTATGGTTGACCATGGTTGATTTGTATATCAAGACAATCTTGATCGCCATGTGATGTTCAACCATGGTTGACCATGATTGACCATGGTTGTCCACGGTTGACCATGATTGTCCATGATAAACCATCATCATTGGTTATGATCAAAGAAACATTAATCAAGGTTGACTGTGATTGGCTATAAAGACATTGACCATGGTCGACCATATTCAAGCATGATTAACAATCATTGATCATGGTTCACCATAAAGACATTGATTAACCATTATGACCATGGTTGATGATGGTGGAGCATGCTTCACCATGGAATATCGTCGTTGAACGTCGTTGATCATGGTAGACGATGGTTGACATTGTTTGACCATGGTAGAACATGGTTGAGTATGTTTGATCATATTCAACCATGGTTGACCATATTCAATTTTATTAATTTATTAAGTAACCTTAGTTACCTTATTAACAGTTATTAATTATAGATGAGGAATGACCTGTTACAGAGTTTTGTGAACCCAACATTTCAGACTACCAAGTGAGACCATCATCAGAGGATGCATCAATAGATATTCACCAGATTTTAATGATTTATCCAAGAGCTCTATTTAGAGTATATATAGGTTTTTACAGAAAAGATATATGAAATTTGGTCAGCCATTATCTTATTAATTTTTCATTTATTATTTATTATATTATATTATTATTATAATAAATTATTAA